>JASANF010016311.1:0-37047 GCA_030248245.1 Trissonchulus sp. WLG1_4 | reverse complement strand
TCTCTGGGATTTTTCTGGGTTTTTTCTGGAAAAAGTTTTCCTGTGGCTCTCGCCCCCAGGCCCCACACCCATACATGGGTGTGGGGGGGATTGTTCCCCCCCGAATGTTTTGAAAGTAGTTCAGGAAACAAAAATTGGTGGCTCACGAAGTTCACGAAGCAACAACGGCCGGAAAAGTTGCTCCGCACGCCCCCCCCCCGGTTGACGGCTCCACCCCCCCCCCGACTTCCTCAGCTGCACATGTGTGCCCACACCCACACCCACACCCCCGCAACTCTATAGCCTGGTTCATACTCGTCCCTAAGCGTTGTCCCTGTCCCTAAGCGTTGTCCTTGTCCCTGTCCCTAGGTGTCCTTGTCCCTGTGTCCTCATGCTTTGTTCCTGTCCTTAAGAAATGTCCCTAAGGTCTATAGGGAATGTCCTTGTCCCTGTCCTTAGAGGTGATTGATTCATACTCCTTGAGGACAAGGGAATAGTCTTTCTCACATGAACTAATGCTCAAACGTCATTGGATAAAATGCGTTTTGTTTAAAGTACCTTGAAAAAGTTATCAAACCTATTTGTAGGCTGAAAAAAAAGAAAAGACAAAATTTCGAACATGGGATTCGAACTCTGATACATAGTTTGAGGAGCAAAAATCTTAACCACTTGACTACCAGGTCATGTAAATTTGAACTCTAAAACATCTTTATAAACTTTTGTATATTTCAGGTTGGTATAAAAATTGAAAACCAAGTATTTTTCACGCAAAAATGTGTTAAATAACCCAAAAATAACGATGGAATAATTACCGCAACACAAGCCCACGACATTCTTTCACTAGTAGTCGAGTTCGTCCGTGATTGGCTGTTCTTCGTGTCACATGTAGTCACTGCCGTATTTTGATTGGCCGAGTTGCTTAGGGACAGGGAAAAAGTTGAACATTGCTCAACATTGCTTAGGGACACAGGGACAGTCCTTATGGCTGCTTAAGGACATTCCCTAAGCTGCTTAGGGACAAGTATGAATCAATCGCATCTTAAGGACAGGGAAAAGGAAAAGGACACTTCGGAAGTATGAATTAATCTTTTATAAGGACAGGGACAAACCTTAAGGACAGGGACAGTCCTTAAGGACGAGTATGAACCGGGCTTATGGCTTATTATATACAATTCTTTGTTATCTTTTATCAAAGCCTATGCATGTATATTTTACAGCATGTATATTTTACATTATGCTGCCTTTGCATGTATGTATATATCCCTCCCTATCTACGCCCTTGGGCTGGCTTGGGTCAGGTTAGTTTTTGCTGTGTCCAGTTAAAAGAACTTGAGTCTGGCAGGACCCACTCGTGGACCCAAAAAAAACCCTGACTTGGAGAAAATTGGGGGGCGGGGAGCTTCTGTACCGTCGCCCCCTCTCCTAGATGTTGGATAGTATATAAAGCCTGTTTCAGACGAGGGGGATTTTCAAGGGGATCTTCCTCAGGGGGATCCCCATGGGGATTCCCGTGGAGTCCCCACGCGTCCCATGGGATGGGGATCTACATGCAGTGGCCAATCAAATAAAGTCACGTGCGTCTGGGGATCCCCTTGCGTCCCCATGCGTCCCCAAGGGGATCCCCTCGGGGACGCGGGGGAACGCAAGGGGATCCCCTTGAAAATCCACCTCGTGTGAATCAGGCTTAAGGTTTACACAGATTACATAATTTTTTCAGTGTAGCGTAAAAAACCGAGGACCGTCGACCTTCAGCTTTCATTGAGCTAGTTGAAGTAATACAAGAAGTTGGACACAAAAAGCACAGCACTGTTGATAAAGAATAAGCACTGCACTGCAACATAAGAATGCTAGAATAAAAAATCAAAAGCTATTTGTGTGTAGTCCTAGTACTAGTACTATAAATATAACAATATCCATTTTAAGACAATAAAGCACAAACGATAACAATGTATTAAGGGGGTAGTGTCGCGAAAGCAGTCGATTTTGCGCGACTATAAAACTTTTTCAGTAAAAGATAGGTCATTGTTCTTTATATATTCTAAAAATATGTTTCAAGGTAAATATTTTTGCCAAGTTTCAGAAAAATTGATGCAGCATACAGTTAGCAGTGAAGTCGCAAAGTCGGAAAATTGACGTTTTAAAAACCTATTCACATTCGATAATTTCGTCACAATTAAAAAACTTTTTGTTTAGATTATTTACATAGACTAAAAGCAAATATTTTCTAGTTTATGCACACAAAGTTTGGTGCAAATTGCTTGAGTCGTTGTGGAGTAATGCCTGTTTGAACTGTGAAACTGTGCGTAACCTGTAAGGTACTCAGAGCAATAATGATAAATTGTAAAAAATTTAGACACTTATTTTGAAATCAAAAGAAAAACGAAGCTTCATTTTTCATTTTTCTTATTTGTGGCAAAAAATGGTGCGTCAAAACGTTACATGTACTTCACAAGCTGGCCAATCTGATATCTGGCTTGATTTTTTCAACTTTTTGTCTCTATTGTGTGATGTCTGGCTCAAAAATGGTAATTGGTTAAAAATATTGGTAGATATTGGTAGTCTAGTGTCTGGCAGTGTTTATCTGACACTATATGGCATTTCAGTAGTTTCTCAGTGAACGTACAATTTCAAATCAAAAAGTTCTCATTTTGCAGCCTATGAGCAAAACTGCTTTGGCGACACTACCACCTTAAGCTAGTGTATATTTCAATTTGTATTGTATCTTGTATTTGTATTGAAAGTATATGTAGATGTATAAGTATGCATATTTTATATATATATATATATATATATATATATATATATATATATATATATATATATATATATATATATATATATATATATATATATATATATATATATATATATATATATATATATATATATATATATATATACGCGTACAGCACACAATAAAATATGTTGATTGCATGAGCTTTGATGAAAGAGAATAATATAATAAACAAGACGAAGACTAAACTAGCTACAGAGTCGCAAGAGGCTCGCCAGAACAAAATCTGAAGAAAATTTTGATTTTTAGGCCAATTGTGGTCAGTTGGAGGCCTATCGGAAAATTTTCATGGACGAACAACACAAAATTAAAAGCAAAATCCTTTGTCAGAGAAATAGTGGTTCCGGTTCCGGTACTTTTAAATTACCGGAACCGGAACCAAAAAGTACCGGAACCGGAACCGGAACCGGAACTCCGGTCGATCCCTGATATATATATATATATATATATATATATATATATATATATTTATATATATATATATACATACATAGTAGAAAAATAGTAGAAAAATAGTAGAAAATTAGTAAAAAAATACTATTTTCAAAGAAATGCAAACAATGTATATTTTGCGACCACAGAATGGGTTTAGAACTCTAGAAAACATTAACGCACACTTAGTTTTGTATCAAAAGTATAATTGACACAAAAACTGAAAAAGTACAAAAAAAGTAGAAAAATTGTAGAAAAATAGTAGAAAAAAAGTAGAAACGGCAAAAAATAAAATTTTGCAAAAATTGTAAAAAATGCAGTTGTTCGAAACAAAAATGGCTGTCAAGACTTGAAAACATTGACAAAATTTTAATTTCGATGCCAAAAATTTAATTCGTTAAAAAAACCTAAAAGTAGAAAAAAAGTGGAAAAAAAGTAGAAAAAAAGTAGAAAAATTGTAGAAAAAAAGTAGAAAAAATGTAGAAAAATTGTAGAAAACGGTTTTCTACTTTTTTTCTACTCAGATTTTTTCCTGTGCCCCCCCCCCAACTGCACTTGATCCCCCCCTCAACCCCCCACCCCCCCTCTGATGGCCAAGAAAGTGCCCCAAAAGTGCGTAAAAAATTGAAAAATTGTAAAAAATTTTCGCCTGCGGCGAAATAAGTACCCCAAAAATGAGTTGAAAATCGAAAAATTCTGAAAAATTTTCGGCTATCACCGAAAAATGGCCAAAACTAGGGACCACCCCCCCTTGAGCCAGGGGTCGGGCACCCGCCCCCCCTCAAAGATTCCCCTCGTGCATTTCTGGTTAAAAGATGTTAAAACCATGTTAATAACATGTTAAAATATGTTAAAAACATGTTAAAAGCATGTTAATCGAAAGTTCAAAAAACATGTTAAAAACATTCAAACACATTCTTCCTGTGAAATCAGCTGCATTTTGTGACGTATCAGCCATTATTTCTGACGCAAGTGGGTCTGCCAGCTTCACAGACACGTTATTTTTGCATTTTTTAAATAATGGCCAAACCCACATTTCAGGAGCGCCACCCTAAAAGGAATTTTTTAAAGGAAAATTTTCTTCCTGTGAAAAATTGGCAAATTCTGAATTATGAATATGGAAGTTTAAGCCGGTGCAAGTCCGGATAAAAAGCATGGCTTACAGCAATAGCATATTCAGAATTTTCAAAACGGGGGGGATGCATGCAACCGAAAATTCCCAGAAAAAATTTCGGTCGGGAATAATACGTTCGCTTGCGGTCAATCTTCGGCAGGGGGGGGACTTATTTTTAGCCCTAAACGCTTCCTGCCCCATCTTTTAATGAAAATATGAAACCCCCATCGTCAGCCAAGCCCCCAATTAGTCAGTTGGAGAATGGAGACGTATGTATATATCTGAAACTTTTTTGGCCGAGCCGCAAAAACCAAAGGGGGGCCCTTGTTGACAATTTCTTCTAGTTCGACTCGACCAAAAGGGTGGGTTCAGACCCCCTGATATCCTCATCCCTGGCTACGCCCAGACGCCCTTGCTTATCTGCCTCATGCTTTTATGAATTCCGGTGCAGAGCTGTAACAATGCACAGGAAAACCAGTGAACCGAATTCCCTATAAATCACCATCTAGGACTTCGGATGGTATTCGGAGGGGTTTCGGACATCTTTATAGCGTATTCTGAAGGTTTTTGGACGTTTTAATGAAAGGTTCGGATGTCTTAATTTTATTTGAGTAAGTTCTAAATACAGTCTAAAACTTTTTGGATTAAACTCGGACAAATTTTAGACATTCTTAAGATGTCACTGTTGATTGGTTCATCAATCAATAATGCTCCCAACCAATCAATTTTGGCCACCTTAATTTCATCCGTAATTTGTCTTAATGCTTTTATATTAAATTTATGCAAAATTAAGACACAATAAAATTGTCTAAATTTCATACGAATTTTAGCTGAATTACTTGTTGGCTGGAATTCACAACCTAACACTAACACTAACTTTTTCCTTAAAAGTTAGTGAAACACTTAAAATTGGCCTCGAAACACTAACATTTTAAGTGTTTCAGGCTGAAATTTAAGTGTTTCACTAACTTTTAAGGAAAACTTTAGTGTTAGTGTTAGGTTGTGAATCCCAGCCGTTGAATAATTTACAAATTTTTCTGACAAAATTAAAGACAACCGAAGCTTTCATAACTTTCATAATGTTCGAATAACTTCCGAAGTCTTAGATGGTGATTTATGCGAAATTCGGATCGCTGGTTTTCCTGTGACGTTTTTTGCTGTGTGTATTTTAGGTTTTATATAACTGTTGAAATGCGTATTATCAGTGCGTCGCGCCGTCGCGGCAAGCTATTGGAATTCGCTTTAATATCATAATATTCTGTCGAAATGAAGTGTGTGCCCTTGAATCGAATTAAGTATTGTTGACGACGTGT
This sequence comes from Trissonchulus sp. WLG1_4, assembly GCA_030248245.1. NCBI lineage: Eukaryota > Metazoa > Nematoda > Enoplea > Enoplida > Ironidae > Trissonchulus > Trissonchulus sp. WLG1_4. The sequence continues at coordinate 31,415 of JASANF010016311.1, read as the reverse complement.
CCAAAAACGCTGAAGATGACGGCAACGCATTTATTTAAAGACAAGGGCGAGAATATGAATGACAGTTTCATCGACTACAATTCCACGGAAAGACTGGGCCTGTTCCATGACATCGAATGGAGCGTGGATTTTGCGATGCTATTATTGTCTATTTTAATGGCTATTTTCTGGATTACTTATTTAACATTTTATCACAGCCGTCTAATGGGTTTTATAGTCAGCTGTGTGGCTAATAGATTTTGTGATGATGCTTATATCCACTTCGGCTCTGTATCATTTTCCGTGCTATCGGGTAAACTGATGATTCGTGATTTCGTTTACGTGACCGAAGACTACACATTCCGTTTCTATGACGCGTGTTTGATATTCCGGTACTGGCGCCCATACGTTTATCGCGAAATCGGAGAGGACTTTTCCCACGCTGAGCCAAGAGTTGTGGGATTTTTCCACGGTGTTGAACTGCACGTCTATAATCGCATGTCCAATTATCGCTCGATTGCAAAAATGTTCGGCCATGATATTCCAAATGAGAAAGCTGAAGACCCACCCGGTGATGAAGAGAATTTTATCGGAGGCGAAACGTCAAGCGGTAATAACGCACACCAGTCCAGTAGCAGTAACAGCAACTGGCAGTGGCGAGATTTGATACCCACAATTAAAGCTGAAATTAGCACTGGTATGTATTTCTATTGTATATATTATATGCGTATTACGCATGTATATATTTATTTGTTCTGTTATACACGATAAACGTGTTAAAGCAACCAGTTAATCAGTTCTAGTAAATTACAAATTTGTAACATTTTAAAACATACGCTGAGTCGACTGGATTTTAATTAGGTTTAGATGTTGGCATGCGGTTCATGAAGGAAAGCAGCTGATCGGTAGCTTATCATCCAACTTAGTTTCCCCATTTGGGCGTGGGCCCCTGGTTATCTGTATTACAAAGTCTTGATTATTATATATAGAAAACAGAACGCAATATAATAGATTTTGTCTAGACCTAATGTGCGCGCAAGTACGCAATATTGTATATTAAATATATAATTGATTTATTATAATTAATGCTTGTTTATATTTTTATTGTAGGTCGCGTCGTTTTCGGCAACAGCTTTGTTCCCTCTTCATTATCCATCAGCTTTGAGAATTGCATCTTCGCTTATTCCATTAAGCCGGCGTTCAACAGTGCTGATATGTTCATGCACGTGGTCAAAGGTGAGCATATATATATACTGTAAGATTGGGTTTCAGTCTGTTCGGATTTCCTAAATAGGCCAGGCTTGTCTGGGCGTTTTGGGCACTTGAAGACCCACAAAAAACGCCAAAAAGTACACTTAGCTAAAGAATTTTGCAATGTCAATTTTTCGCACAATTTTGACATTTTTTAGCATGTTTTCGGCTTGTTGCTCATGTTTGATGCACAGCTGTCTAGGGCAAATTACTCTCACAGCACTTTTTTTCTAGCATTAAGGACAGGGGCTTGCCTCGCCGACCTCCATGTAGATATATATATGTACATCTGTTAAAGGTATATAAGCATAGCCGGCCGGGATTCATTTATTCGCGCCAAATGCAGTATGCAAAAGTGGTGTATACGGATTAGCTTAACTTGTTTGCGTAATAACTTATCTTGAAATGGAGGATGTTTTCAAAAATATCCGAATCTGTAGTCACATTCACATTTATAAGAATAAAAATTAATAAAAAAAGCCAGCAGTCGTCTATTATGTCAATATTTTCAATTCACCTTGACCTGGCTGTCAGAACGTCTGTATCCGCTTTATCTCATATGCTACCCAAAGTGATGCCCATTGATTGTGGGACCTTTTATGCAAATAATTCAGCATTGTGGTGCTGTTTTAGGAACATCAGAGACCACCAAAGTGCAGCTGATCAAGTCGGCCGGCTACAATGGGATGTACGAGGCGCCGCCGCGAATCATGGGCGATGGTTTTGTGGTGCTGCAGACCACGCACGTGGATTTCTACTACTACCAAGATCAGGTGGGGCTGGTGGAAGCGGGCTCCGTGCAAAGCTCCATTGAAGACTTCCCTTGCTGGGGCGTGGACATTAAGTTCGGCAAGGGAACGGTGGTCAGCTACGGGCCTTGGGCCGATAAACAACGGGATCAACTGTACAATCTATTCTACCCGAACGACTACCAGCCGTACGCTGCGACACAGTTTCCTGTGGGTGGGCAGCCCAGGATTTACCACTCTTTTGACGTGAAAATCAGCACACTGAATGATGCAACACTTGACGTACTGTTCACAAAAGATGAAGTGACCAACGCCCTGCATATTGACTTCAAGCCAGGATCTTATTTTGAAATTTCGGTACCTTGGATCATCCGCGAGCAGGGATTTTCTACGACAATAATTGGACAGCTGATGCGAATCGAATCCTCCACTAGTCTCAATTATCGTTCCCTACTTAATTCGGAAACTTTTGAATTCAAAATAGAGCTGAAATATCCCATGATATGGAATGGCCCTCTGGAGTGGCGTATGGAATTTATTCTTTGCAAAAGCAGCATTTGGTTGGTTTATTCGCATAAATTTTTTCTCCAAGATCTCATCAATGAATGGTCAAGTCCTGGCCCGCCGGACGTTTTCAGTTTTGTGCCCTTCAAATGGAGCTGGGCCTTTACACTGAAGGATTTCGAACTGATGGTCTGCTGTAATCCGAGAAATTGGATTGATACCTCGTCTCAAGATGCCGAAAATTCCTTCATGGCCCTCTGTGGCGGAGTGCTGAACCTAGGCTTTGAGCTGCCGTTTGAAGATTTTATGCCCGAATCCCTAGAGCTGGTATTCAATTTCGGCGCCGAAGATCTTACGCTCAGATGTCTCCTACCTGAGCAGGATCCAATGCGCAATGTTCTGCTAACGCTGGTCAGTCATTGTCGCGTTCACAATCACTCCAGCATTGGAACAGGAGCGGCTCGCAAGGTTTCCCTGGGACCTTCTGCCGGGAGTGCCGCGCCCAATTGGCGTGGCATTACGAAGGAGACGGACGGCTGGGTGGACTGCATGTGCGCTCCCCTAGGCGGCTCCCTTGCCCTGAGCTATACCTATCACCCAGTACCCGTTCGCTACATAACCCCGCATGCTTGCTTCAGAATCAAAGAGGTCCGTCTGCAGAATTTCGATCCGACTGACATGACGCCGGATCACATTCATGTGGAACTGGAACTAGGGCCGTCGGTGATCTTTCTCACTGGAACTCTGATTAAACTGATTCTATTCTTCAAGGAAAACTACTTCGGCGAATGTCAAGAGTTCACGGATCTGGACCGAGCCCGATCCCAGGGTCCGCAAGCCAACTGCGGCTTTGTGGACGAGAAAACATTTTGTGCTGACAATTTTCGGCCCCTTCATGTGACAGTATCGGCCGTACTGCACGAAGTCCAGGCTCACTGTCTGGGCTACAGTGTTTCCGGTGAGACCCATTGTCCGCAGCTGTTTGCCGAACAGTTTGCGTTTGAGGTAGACAAAAATTTCGCGGAGACTAAGTTGCAAATTTTCCTGTCGCCTGCCACAGTGCATGTGGTGGAAACGGTGCCCAGGTCAGATTTCAATGCGTCCATTTGCGAAGGTCAGCTATGTTTGTCCAGCTTCCAGATGCGAGGTCATGCCATGTTCTCCAACGCCGATCTGCCCGTTGACTCCACCACCGTGGAATACGCCTGGCTGATTGAACTGGCACTGGGAGATTTAGTCGGTCGCATAACCCTGCCACACTTGACCCAGATTGTACGCTTCATGGATGCGTTTATGTGTCAGCTGCTGAATGATGACGCACTCTTTCCCTATCCGCTTTCGCTGGAAGTTTGTCAGCACATGCTGCCGCGCACCCTGTGCACCGAAGGCACCAGTAGTCAGCCGTGTTACACAGAGCACGACTTGAAGTATCGACTGCTACGGGTTTCCTTGGATTTGATTGATGTGTTTCTGGTGGAAGAGAATGCAGCCATGCAGCTTGTGGCAAAACATGTACGGCTGTCGCACTGCAATTGGCACAGTAGCAGCGGGAAACCGGGAGTCAGTGTGGTCCTGCCCCAGATTTGCTGTAAACAGTTTGTGGTCAGTGACATAGCTGTCACTAAAGGCGCCAGTAGGCGGTCTCAGTCTTCGGAACACCGGTTGTCCAGCGCAGTGAACCTTGCTTCATGGCTTGAGTGTGGCTCTCTGGATTTACCCAGAATCACCCTCGAGCTACTGTTTCCAATTACAACAGCCCACATGGCTGCGGCTCAGACAGCTTTTTTGAATCGGCATGATACTAGTAGCCGGCGACTGATGTTTCTGTGGACGGAGAATGAAGCTCACGCGCTCAAGGTTGGCGAGAAAAAGCTGTTTTTTTGCGGCTGCAGTGGCGGTTGTGTATTTTTTGTCGCCTCTAGTGAAACATCAGCAATGTATCGGCAGTTTTTGTCTGCAGTCGTGTTTCAGAATTTAGCCATTGTCCGAATAGTGCCGGCCGAAAAGGGTCTGATCGGATTCGGTCAAAGTATCCTCCGGACCGGTGAACCCATTTTGGCTGTTCCGACCGTAGTCTCTCCCACGGAACCGCTGGAAGTTATTGTTTCGCCGTTCGTTACTTCCCCTGAGGATCTGTACTTTGAAGCCAGCGATGAGATTCAAGATGCTTTTGCTGCACGAGTTTTGTTTGAAGCGAAACGCCTGTCGTCAATCAGTACTTCGAGTCTGGAATCGTTTGTGTCCACCCTGTCGGTTCCGGGAGAAAGCTCTATAAACCTGTACGGGCAGTTGAATCGCCCTGTGTACACCAGTCCTATGCTGATGACAAGCTATAGTAAATATCTGAATGGCTATAGCTGTGCCAATTGGGGAGCGGTTCCCATGCTACCAGCTTTCATCAGTGGTCGCTGTCTATTGGCTAAAGCTGGCAAAGGCTCCACCTACTCGTTGTTGCCCAATTTCGCCGGCTGCCATCGGGGGTTAAACGACGCTTTATTGGTTAATCGAAAACTGGACGCAGCTAAGACGGAAGAAACTGAAAGAGGTCAGCCTGCCGCTGGTCCGAAACCAATTACCTCCATTCGACCGCGAACCTCCAAAGGCGATCCGCTCCTGTATCTGGACGTTACTGTTAGTGTTTGTGAAGCAATCAAGCTGTTTATGTCACCCTTGGCCATGGAAACGTTTCAGCGATATATTGCCACGCTGCATGCTGAAATCGAAACGTTATCCCCATTGACGTTTCTACAGTCAGCAGTGGCCAAATGTGCCAATCAACACCACAAGCAGTACCTACACGAATCACACGAGCAACCCACTCAGGTCCCGTTGAATTTCTCACTCACTATTCCGCGTATTGACGTGACAACGCTGCAATGTGGGGTAGTGGAAAAGATAGTCCCATTTGCAGACTTGAATGCCCTGGAAAAACTATCCCCTTCGTGTCTGTTTCTGTTCACCATCCGTGATATCTCTGTACAAACTCTAACGGTGCAGGAAAATAATCCCAGCGGATTAGTAATCTCTAAGCCGCTTCATCCGCCTGATCCGCTGTTTGGGGATTTGAGCCCTCAGCCTCGCGTGGATGAACGATCTTTCCTGGTGACCAGTGCCCATCTCTCTCATGCTTATTGCCAGCTGATCTATATTGTGGATAAAATGACCAGTAATATTGGCATCACTGCTTCGGCATCGCAAATCCCGTACGCCAGCAATTGGAACGAACTGTTGCACGGTCAGTCACTGAATGAGTGCGTGGTTATGGAGGGCGGGGTCAGGAATATTGACGTGAACTGTTGCTGCGAAATTGCCCTGCTTACGGACAAAACTGTCCGCGCTTCCGGAGTCCACTCGAAAAGCGGCAGCCGCAAGTCGTCCGCAAAACACCCGCCTGCTTCCCCCGACGAAACGGAACTGTTTGAGAATAGCTTCAGCCTGAGTATTGGTCAGTCATTGGTCAATTTCGGACTTTGCCAACTGCCTGATGAAATTGCCGACAGCTGGCCACTCTATGATATTCTAGGCCCATCGGTCAGTGCGTGGCTGCATGTGGTTGACCGACAGATTCGCTCACTGAAACAACTGATCACCAAATACTATATGTGGCGCAACAAAGCCTTTGCGTACATTCTGACGGAGGCCTGGTACTACTCCCCGTGCTATTCGCCGCCCAAAAATCGCTACGGGCTGTGTCGAATCTATGGTGCGCAGCTGCAGGGCTGCCCCACGTGTCAGCTGATTCTGGCGCTCTACCGTTTTTGCCAACAGCGGCTCGACCCAGAGGATGATATTTGCGAGGCCATAGTGAAAGGTTTCGACCGAGACGTGAGTCATCTATTGCAAAAGGGTCTAGTCGCTCTGCTGAGCCAGTGGCGTGAGGTGGAATGCGCTGAAGGAATGATCAATGGAATTCCCTACTCTACAGACGCAGTGACGCTGGGGGAAACACTGTCCGTTGCTGACGCGTCACGTCGCGTCATGGCCAACGTGGCTGACGCTGCCGCTGACGCAACATCTGACGGAACCAACGCTCCCAGTTCAATCATTGACAGCGATGATGAGGATGGCGAAAGCTCACCGCTGTTGAACAAGGAAGAGTCACTGAGTTTGCAAAATTTGATGGCCAAAATGCAAGACTTGTCCGAACGGCGGGCGTCTGTAATACACGGAGGAACGACGAATTTGATGCAGGAAACTGAAACCGGACCCGGTGCTTCGGCGCCGCTCACCGCTAGGAGCTCGACCTCCCTGAAACGAACCCCCCGCAGTCCGGCTGCTGACTCTGTAGACGCAGGACCGTCGCATCATGCTACACCTAATTTACATAAAGCTAGCGCCCCTTCAGGCAGCAGCACAGCACAGGCGAAAGATGAGGCCAAGAAAACAGCCGCTCTGAATGAAGACTTATATAGCTGGCTAGCCAGGGAAACGCAAAAAGTACGCCGGGAAGCGTCTACGCGATCGAAGGGAAATTTGTCCGCTATGGCTCCCAGCGCTAGTCTGACTCAGCCGTCGGGTGAACTAGATGTACTTAAGCTACCGATCAGTCTTTATTTTGAGCCCATGTTTCGATATTTCGATTTGAACGTACTGCAGCGCCGTATGCCAACTTTTGCTGGAAATTTGAACTTTAAAATCACCCTTAATTTCCTGCTAGACTCTGCTGCTGTGTTGATTAGTGAGCCGAAAATCATTCGCAGTTCTAGAAGCAATATTCAACGGGTATCGCACACAGAACGATCGGTGTTTCATTTGTCCTCTCTTTCGGCTACAGCGGATGTAATTCAGAGGGTTTCCTTGCGCGAACTAAAACGTCGACCGGACAGCATGACCCGAACGATCAACTATCACGCCCGGCTGGCGGATATGAAGTGGAACTTTGGCTTCTCGTCGGCAACTTTTTTGAACCAGATCATTTTTGTGGCTCGCACCGCCGTGGATACGCATAACGAGCTACAGGAGCGACAGTCTGAAGCCGGCGACAGCAGCGAGAATGCAGCTGAGATGAATAATTTGCAGCAACAAAGTCGAACAGTTTCGAAACAGCGATTAGGCTCTCTTGAACCGCCTGTGGTCGTAGTAGCGCCGGCGGCGGAAAATCGAGACTTGGAAAATCTCAGCCCCACCTCTGGAACTTCGACCAACGCTGCCACAGCTGAGCATCCGGCTCAGTCCGTACAGCTCCGAAAACTTCCGCCCCAACTGACCCGGTTCCGAAAGAAACGCTATGAACGGCTGTCTTCGGAGAAGATCCCTCTGACCAGTCAAGAATCTACTTTAGTGGACGGAGGAGGGAAATGCAGCATTCAGTCTCAGGTGGAAAATTGGTCGCTCAGATTTGTCGACTTGATTGCCAATTATCAACGGATTCAAAAGCAGGATCCGGATCGCAGCCTAGTGGATAGAGAATATTTGCCGGCTGAAAATATACGCCTGCTTTATGTGATTTTTGGGATTTTGGATGTGACGGAAATTCGAATTCAGGCGACTATGACCGAAATGGTGCTGTTTATTTCGCTGTCGAATTTGCAAATGGGTCATTCAGGCAAGGAGAAAATCCTGTTGGCTCAGTCAAAAATGGTGCAGAGTGGAGAAACGTCGGCGACTGTTGCTCTGCAAAGGGCTACACTGAATTTTTCCGAAAGCCGAGCTCCCTCAATTCAAACCATTGTGCACATTTCTGTGGATCAGAGTCAGATTCTGTTCACCCGGACGAAAAAACGCAGCGCCCCGGACTGGAAAAATTCCCTTCTGGTGGAAATTGGGCCCGTGGCCGCTGATATACCGCTGAATCCTGGCCTGCTGCACGGAGTGGTGATGCGCGGAACCAAGAATATCACGGAAACGCTGAAGGAACTGCGAACGCCGCACGTGGTCGAGGAAGAAGTGTCGGAGAAGTTCGGCGGTCTGCAGCCGACCTTTGGCCAATACGCTCGCCAGTTCAGCCAGTTTGACCGAGTGGCCGTGGTCCATTTCTGCATCATCATCCGTGGCATGAGCATCACGGCCGCCCTGCTGCCATCCCTGAAAGCATTCTACAAAACTGACCAGGTCACTAGCTCGGGAGTGACCGGGGCCCAGGCCAAGTTTGTGGTGGAAATGCCAAAGCACAAGATCACCTTTGATGTGCGCGGTCTGGCCGCTGAGGCTAGCTTTGTGACCCCGACAATTCAGCTGGCTCTGCCGCCCATTTCGGCTCAAGGGGCTCATGTGGCACAGCAAGAGCAATGTGAGACTTTGGACGAAAATATCCGTCCCGGCCCGTACATGAAAATCGAAGTAGAAGTTGGCGTTTTTCAGCAGACACTGACCACAGATCTGCTGAATCAGCTGCTATTTATCCAGGAAGCATTTATGCGAGAATTGGGAGAAATTTTGCAGAAAATAACTAGCGAGAAAAAACCGCAAACGGTTTGGTCCCGCCCCAAAGATTCATTTCTCTACTCTATTGATATACTGCTGAGAAACATACAGATTACAGCCACCACACCCACAGCGACTGCGGTGCGACTAGAAATTGATATGGTGAAATTTGAAATCTCAAATCGGTTTCTAAGTAAGGGAAAATCGCAGGGCGGCGTTTTGGGTACGGCTGAAATCAACCTAATTGTCGCGCTGGGTCAACTGGTTAAAGATGCGATGTTTGAAGAAGTCAAGGCAGAATTTCAGCAGTATGCCTATTTCAAAACTCAAATTCGAGTGAAAAATTCGCCGAATAGCATTGAGAATGAAATCGAAGGGAGTATCGAAGGAAGCACGGCATATCTGATAACCCTAGACCGACCCTCTTTGTTCATTTTGCCCAGTGCTGTGGATAAAGCGATTGTTATGTGGCTCAACTATAAGAATACATACGAGTTTTGGAATGAGCAGCGGCAACAGATTCGAGCTAAATCGCCCGGGAAAGGAGCCTCGGAAAGAAGTGTTTTTGAACAACTGGGGTCCCCTAATTTTCCCACCAATAACCCTCTGTATCTGCAGCTGCGTGTTGAAAAAGGTATTTATATCTGCCTACCATTGCATAGCACGCACTATTCGGGGCTAAGAGCTGTAGAGGATACCAACTGTGCTCTGATCATCTCACTGGAAGACACCAATATAGCGGTGTGCAGTTACGGAGCTCTAATTTGCCGGGGTCAGTTCAAAGGATTCTGTATTCGATTTGTGGAAGATTTCGATCTAGGTTCTGAAGACTGGAGACCTGACTTGGAACGCCGAAATATTGCGGACCTCAACTCCTGCTATGTCCCCGAGGGAACGTATAATATTTGCTCGAAAACCACGTCGCCGAAAAGTGACTCGTTAGCTGCCGAATGGGTGCTAAATATTGGCTGGCAGATGCGCGGCGCTGATATGAACTTCAACACGAGCATTGGCAAAAATATGACACTGCTTCTGTCCACCCTAACATCACTGACGGGCGAGGAAGAAGACAAGATTGCGATTGCTTGCGAGAAATCTTCCATGGCGGCGACGGATTCTCGAGAAGATGTGGATTTAAGCGGAGTTTGGGACGAATTTCCACAGCTGAAAGGAACAGGCGTGTCTAGACGATCAACGAAAGACATCGAACGAGCAATGCACGAGCAAGCCAAGCTTGTGAATGATTTATCACAGCTGGGGGCGAGCGAAGTCACGATCGAAGAGCAACGACGAAAACTGCAGTTACTGGAGAGTCTGCTATTTCGCCAATTTCGATTCGATATGCGACAGAAACTGAAGAAACAAAGTCAAAAGGCCACATCGCTGAAAGATAAATTCGGATTGCCCTACCACCGGTCCTCCTTTCGACGACAGGACGACCCGTATGTGAGAGCGTCGTTGCCGGGGTCTTCGGATCGGTTTTCCGGCTATCGCAGGGGTCGGTCAGTCCGGGCCACTTCAGTCGATGCGAGCATTATTCAGTCGCCTATTGAAGAAGAAACCGACTACTCTCCCTCAACAACCGAAATGCTATCACCCCCAGACGATTTATCAGAGTCTGAGTCAAGCACAACGGCTGGAGACGACTATACCAACGATCTAGAAGGAGCACAGTGGGCCCACCGGCGGTCAACCCTAGCCAAGCAACACTCTCAGACCCCTGAGGATGTAGTGATAATCGGCGTGGACGAGGACAGTAGCTATGGCGCCACCTCGTTCCCCAACGGAGCAGTGTTCCAGCCAGCTGTCAATCTATACCTCGACCTGCAGATCAACATTGACTCGGGGACTTGTTCGTTTAAAACTAAGGCTGAGAACGAAGATGAAGCTGGAGTGCCAGTGGGGAAGAAACACAAGCCGGGTAAATACACGCGATTTGGGGGACACGGACGCGGACCGAAATTCCTGCTGCAAGCTCCACAAAATATCACCGTTATCAGCATTCCTGGTCTGAATTCCAAAACCTACTACGCCTCGCACGGCGGGGGCTCGGAAAATAACGGCCTGAACCCGGAAATCTTGCGAAGTAGTGGCCTGAGTGAAGAAGCGGTGACTCATATGCTATCGTCGACGAAAAAGGCGCAGCTATATATTTTGCTCTCCTTAGAAAGCATGCCTGCCGAAACGGAAGTCAGCCCGCACGTCCTGGATTTTCTGGAGCAAACGCTGGAGCCGCTGAGTACGGCTGCCTTTTCAAAGCACGCTGTCGTGTCTCCCGGGCTGCAGTCTTCGGCAGCGGTCAGCGGCAATGTGTCGATGACTGAAGCTAGCAGTGCGGCCGAGGACCCCACGACGGGCGGTGGGACAACCTATGGGATGTGGGACGTTTCCATGAATGCCGGAACCGGGTTCCCACTGGATATTGTGGCCAGTTTCTCAGTCCAGTCCTCTGCCATCCGGTTCACTAGCGCACCCTTCTCCAGAGTACAGTGTCTACTACAATTACCCGAGTTATCGCTTATGGTAACTTCGCGGAAACTCGGTCAAGTCATCCTGAACGTGGACAAAGAGCAAATGACGAAATTACAAAAACAGCACCAACAACAGGACTCAGCCAATGGCACGACTTCGTCCACGGCTGACGAAGGCGGCTCTGGCGGCAGCGGAATCAGTGTGACTGCGTCACTTTCCGGTTTTTCCTTGTATATTTTTCATCCTTACGGCACGGCTGTCTATGGGCGCGGCCAGAGTGGAGCTGAACGTAAAGATTCGCTGAGTTTGCAAATCACGTCGGTAGCGGTGAATATCACGCGAAGTCGAAACGTGGTTTCGAGTACGGGCGAGCTTCAGCAGTCTGGTTCCTCGGCACAATTGAGCAAGTTACCCTTGAAAAACTCGGTTCGTTTCGCCCTGGCTATTGACATCAGCACAGCACAGTTTAAATATGATATGCGACGGCTGAATGAGATTCTGTCCTTTCCCAAAGCCTGGTATCGGCGGGCTATCCTGAGAAGACTGTTTTTGGGAGACGAAAGTACAGCTGCGAAAATGACCGGCATGTCTATGGGTTCTGGCACCGCGTCTGTGACCTCTTCTGGGTCGCCTAAATTATCGGGCCGCCGGGTGGGGGATTTCGATCAGAAGGCCATATCGCATCGACGAATTTCCTACAGCGCTAGCTTTGACGCTGACCATACCGTTTGGGAGGATAGTCCACTGTCCACTGTGTTTCGTCCGGACGTCACACAGCAGTATTCGTCCACCCCCTCAACCAAGGGGGGTCAGCGGTACTCTCCCACCAAACCTTTTCCCCCCTCTTCGCAGATCAGCTTTATGGAGCCCACCAAGGGGAAATGGGATGCTACGGTGATGTTTACCATCAATTTCTCTGAGCTAGATGTCCATACGAATATGGGAAATACTATGGGAATCACCACCTGGCTTACCAAAGGTGCTGTAGCTCAGGGCAATATTGGGGTGGATAGCAGTGGCTATAAGGATGTCCTACTGACATTCGGTCTGGGCTCTTCGGTTCTGGACTCCAAGGGTGGGATAGTGGGAGGTCATTTGGATCTGAGCAAACTGCACATCAGCGCCCACCTTCAGGAACAGGCCAGACAAGAACCCTCCCACTCCATAACTTCCACTCTGGCATCCTCCGAGTGCAAAGTCGAGTGGATGGGATCGACCATGTTTATGGGACGGGCGACCGAAGTGGAAGTAGAGGTTTCAGACGAGTGGCGACTGCTGGAAAAACCATCAGATGATTCGATGAAAAAATCCAAATCGACAGGTGGAAAATCTACGTTTTCGGTTGATGTCAGCGACGATGACGATTTAGACTCGACGGAGCTGAAATCTGTGACGGCTGGCTACGTCTATTTTCATGGACGTATTTGCTGGAATGAATTACAAACCATGATTACGAAAACAACCGTTTCAGATCTGATAAAAATCTATAATCGACTTGCGGAATTTTTTGAACAGGAATTTCGTAGTGGGAAGCGAATTTTGTTGCTCCATACGGCACAACAAATGTCCAAGGATAAAGATCGTGAAGGGGAACCTGGGGAAACTGCCGAAGATGGGACCCCCCAAGCAATTCTACGCTACCACAGGCATTGGCAACGATCTATGGATCTGATATCCCATTTTTTGGTCAGCATGAAGTTTCCCATTCCCCCGGAGGGGATTCTGCTTGGTGGGACACTGGACTTGTGTGGTAAAGAAATATCCCTTGCCTGTTTTCATGGTCCGAATTTTAGATCTCAAAAATGGGCCTTATTTTATCTGCAAGACTCCATGATCACATTTTCCTCTGAAGCGCACGATGTGGTGCTCGATGGGAAAATATCCACCAAAGTGATGCAGGATTTATCCTTCTATCTGGGTCAGGGGACTTTGCACCAGAGACAACCAGACACACCGATGGCTGTAATCCTACAGGTCGCCCGGGGACACTACGTTCCACCGCAATTGGGCAGTATCACCGAATGGTTCCACTATACCTTTAGCTCCGCCTTTTCGGCCATTTACGGACCAGACGGACTGAGAAGCACTACTACTTCGGCACCCCCGGGCCCTAACCCGGACACAGGAGGCCGGGACTACCATCATACCATCAGTCAGCTGTTCAGAATCCCTGCCCTGCAAGTTCACCTGAAAACCAAGCATATGCAGCAGCAAGACGAACCCGGGCCTGAGGATACGAAACCGGTGGTCGACTGTGCTTTTGTGGCCGACTTCGAGGATCACCTGTACGTTTCGGCTGATGTGGAAGCTCTGTACTTTCTGCACGAACTGGTGAAGTCCTACATCCAGGAAAAACAACGAACGGCCAGTCGCGAACAGGCGGACCCTAGAAGCGCCTCAGATGGGGGATCGAAGAAGTTCCGACACGTCGGCGATCCTACGGAGGAATTGCAACGAGACGGTCGGGAGTTCCAGTGCTCGACTTGGCATCTGGAGCCCACCGTTCGGTTCCTAGACATGGCGAGCATCGAGCCGTACGGTATGGACAGTATTTTGCAGAAGCTGGGATTTCGACACGCCAGGACAACCATTCCCAAATGGATGCAGCGAGGATTCATGGATCCCCTGGACAGCGTTATCTCCAGCAGCATGGAAGCCATCTTCATTGTTTCCAGAAAAGACAAGGGATATTCACTCATTTGATTGGCGGATTCACTGTTGGTTAGTTTTGAGATTAGTACGGTTGTGATTTTAGTGCGTGTCTCATTGAGTTTGAGGAGAGTGCAAGTTAAAAGTCCCAAGTCAGTAGTAATGATTTCAGAAAATGTCGTAACGGGATAGTTGTTGTAAATAGTGATGTAGTGGATTCAATTATAGATCTTATGGATAATAGTGTATATTTTTTTATTCGTTCATATGTATTGTGTGTAATTATTAATTAAGCTTCCCGGAGAGATTAGAAGTAAGTTTCATATTTTGTAATTGATTTTGAAGTTGACCCTGTATAATTATATACTCTCTAAACACACCTTTTTTTATTTTTAGCAATTGTCCGTTGGCCTATATCATTATCGGTTGAATCATCAGGCTTTGGAATTGTATTTTTCTGACATTGTGTTCGTGTTTACTGTTTAATGAACTGATATTGGCTCCCCTCAGTGGTATAACTTACTGTGAAAGTTCTTAGTTATTTATTTGTGTAGACTTGTGTATTTACTATTTGTATTATATAATACTATGTAAATACTATATTATATTAGTCATTAGGCGCCAAATACTAAAGCGTGCAAAAATACCTTGTTTGCTCGTTCTTTTTTACGTAAGTCTGTCGACAGTTAATTCTGTTGTATGAATATTAGGTAACGTGTCGTTTCTGTAGTTTACATTACTTTTGTTATCCCCAAAGCGCTGTGATAAAATCAAACAGGATTAGTTCGGTTTACTGTTAAATCACTGTAATCTGCCCGGTTAATAGTAGTAACTAGAAGAGGAGTTTCTAATTAAGCGTTTATTCCTTTAAAGAAATGTCGTTTTTTTAATTCTTGGAGGGTCAGTAATTTCGCCTAAATTTAGAGGTTTGGGAATAAAATACGTTGTTGGGGTGTGAAAAACCGGTCTAGGGACTTACTCCTCCGGAAGCTTTCTCCATAAACCCATGTACATCTGTTTGTCACTTAGTTAACTTTGTCTTATATTAAATTCAAAACAACAGTCTTTGAAAAATTGTGTCTTCGGTTTGCCCCTACAGAGGCACTCGAATCATGTGTAGGTTTAAGGAGGTAATTGCGTTGTGTTTTTAGGTGTTTTTTTGGAAAGCCATAGCTCAACGTTTACAAATTCAAATCACAAGCGGTCTTTTGCATTAAGTAGATCTTGCCTAAATTTATACCATGCATTGAAGCGTAACCTTTGATTTTGTTTCCAATGCACACAGCTAGAGAAAGGTCCTTCTCAAAATATTGAGATTTTCTACAAAAAGTTTGCGCCACAGCTCTGAATCATACGATTACCTGCTGGGCCTGAAAGTTGGTAAAGTTGTTGACATGTTTAAAATCCCCAGGGATGTCCCCCACTTTTTTATTAAAATAGTCAATTTACTGAGAAAATCGCTTAAAAACAAACGCACCGAAAAGTTACCATATTTTCTTGTTATTAACAGTTACCATATTTTCTTGTTATTAAAACCCTCTTAAAACGTTCACAGGTGAAATTTCGAAAAAGTCAGAGACATTCCTGGAAAATGGGGATTTTGACCTTAATGTGTGCTCAGGTTTCATTTGTAACTTAAGTTTTTGGGCCCAAAGTTTACATAGAAATCACAAAAACCTCGAAAACGCAACGATTGTGTACCGTTAAGGCAGCAGTTTCGTTAGGTCCACAGTTTTCATTAAATCTCTGGCAACACCTGCGTCCCGTTAATGCAGCAACTGTTTCGTTAGAGCCACAGTGCGTCCCATTAGGTCCACAGTTTGTGCATTTCACACTATATTTTACAACAATTATTGTACATATGCGGATTTGAGTGGTGGGGGGGGGGGGGTAAAATTGGTGCGCTCAAAATCTTCCTGGCACCCCATCCACACAGGAAGGTTTCAACTTATCCTGTTCAAACTTTTTTAAACTTCAGAAATAAATTGTACGTTTATTTTTTGGTAGTTCTAATTTCGTAATGGCAGCTGACCTTACCTGCTGTTAATTTATAACATTTCGTATCAATGGTCAGAAGTCAAATTCCCCTTTAGTCAAAACTAGTATTATACAATTAAACATCATTGCTGCCTTAACGCTACAAATGTGGCCTTAACGAAACACACAAAAGAGTGTGGACCTAATGGGACGATTTTAATCCTGACTTAATTTTGTGTTGCCTTAACGGGACACAGCCGAAACAGCCAACGCAACTACCACCTTAAGTGAGCAAGTGTAACTGATTTTAAGCTTAGCTATTGACCAAGATGTTTGTAAATGTATGTACCAGCGATAGTTCTTTCGTGCATTCTAGTCTATCGTGTTTGCAGTAGATTTAGTTTATTATCGGGTTGCCGACAATTTGGACAACCCTTTCTTTTTGCTTGTATCAATTTTATTGATAGTTTTTTAAAATGTAATTCTGTCATCAAACATTGATTGTGTATGATGTGTCATTTCCAATAAAAATTGGTAGACGAATGTATCAATTGCGAAGACGTGAGGAACTCAAATTATCATTAAATCAAACTCAAATCAAACAAACAATTAGTTTATATTGCCTTTTCGGGTAGGTGTACATGTCAATTCTTGTGCGTAGTAGGTAGTAATTTCGAGACTACAAATACATTCCTTGTAATTTTTATTCTGGGATCTGTAGTTGTGCTTGCTGTGGTTTGTCATGAATAACTTGTAAAGCTTTAACCGGTATGTACATACAATAGTTTTGTTGTGATAAGTTTCTATTTATTTTACAAAATCTGTAGTTCGCAAAGTTCCATAATGATTTTAGCTGAATCTGATGACCGGTTTTTTACGGTCATCAGACCGGAAAATATATGAAAACGTAAGGAAAATAAGAATGTATTGGCTGCTTCTTTTTAATTTTGAGTATTTTTTAAACGTTAGAAAAAATATGAGATGTGTTATTGTTAGCTCTTCAAATTAACGGATATAATGTAAAATGTATATATCCGTAACCAATTCGCAAAACTTTGACTGCAGTTTACGAAATTGATTAGTTATCGTCTAACTTCCAAGGGCCCATACTTCTACTAATTATGTTCGTTAATGAATGGGCTCGTAGTTTTTAAAATAGGTCAGCTTTGTTGTTGTAGCTGGATGTCCTTTTAACCCAACCCGATGGTGTGTTCTGCGATAGAAATGTCCAGAGATTATTTAGATTATTAAATTTTATAATTTTACGTCTTAGTGTTTTATTGTTATATGGGTAATAGTAGGGAACCGGACTCTTTTGGGGTAAGATAACAGCTAATGTGTCTCTTCAGCGCAATTGAGTAGACAGTGGAGGACACGCTGTGTTCTATGATAGTGTACGTAACGTACGTAATAGGAAGAGTATGGCACTCTTCGTTGTGAGTGGGCGCGGTAACCACGTCTAATGCGTGGTTCTTAGTAGCCTCTGAACGGCTTTAAAGTAGGAGAGGAGTGAGTACTCTTCGTGCTCAGTTTGGTTACATCAGTTAAGGTGGTAGTTTCGAATTTGCAGCAAATTTTGATGAGCTGTAACTCGGTTGTTTTAGAAGTTATTTATAAGCGGTTTTTTGTATTTTACAGACCACTAGATCGTAAGCAGATTTATTTCTTTTCTTAACAACTTCGACTTTCGACAGTTTGTCTAAAATACGCTGTGAAATTTCTCAGATTTCGCATTTTTTCAGGTTTTTGCGTTGTTTTATTTTGGAAAGAATAATCCTGGTTCTGTAACAGTTGGTAACACGAGCTTTGGTACAACACTGTAGTGCAAATAGGTAGGTCTAGTTCTGTGCCAAATTTTGAAAGCGTAAATTTTGCATCATGTTAAAGTGAAATTGTAGTTGTATTCAGAAAGTGTCAATTTCCTGAAAACAGTTGCAGTTATGCGCTTTAGGGTTCCAAAGTAATCTTAAGTAAAATATCTAGACACCAATTTTTTAATTTAGTGAAAACTACTGGGTTTGAGAAACGGTTGTTTAAGAATCGCTGTATTGCGTAAAAATAGTAAAAAAATAGTAAAAAAATGTCAAAACACTACTTTTTTCACAATACTAAGTTACTAGTGTAACTCAATATGGAGAGCTTATACCTTGCTCATCTGTTGGCCTAAAACTGCCTCATACGTTTGCCAAATATCATAAAGTAAGCAGTTGGTTCGAGCGAATCGCGACAAAAAACTGCAAATTCGAAACTACCACCTCAAAGGCTTCCACTGCCCTTTCGAATAGTTCTGATTTTGAACTCAATTTATGAATTGAAATCAATGCAAAACAAGAATTTCATTATTAGTGTATTGAAATGAAAGGGCAGCGCGGGAAACCTCTGTCTTCCTAAATGCCGTGAGCCTGTGCAAAACGGGATATTGTGGCGGCCGTTTGAATGGCCGCACCCACCCGCGGGGTGGACGCGGGTCGTGACTCGTGGGTACCCGCGTCTTGAGTTTAGTAGGGTTGGGAAACTTCAACCCGCGGGTACCCAAGGCTGCGAGTGTTGCTAAATTATTTTCTGACCCACTAAACCTGCAAAAATTACTACTTGGGATTCCAACTTTACAGCAATATAATGGTGCCATTTGGTTAAAGTAGTAATGTGAACAGCGTGCAGATTTCACTGTGGAAATTAGTCTTGAGCGTCAGCTAAAAACAATCAGTCAAACTTGACTGCCCGAAATATTTTAAATCCCAACATGAGTTCTGAGTCTTTGGTTGGAGCTACAGCTACTCAGCAGAGAATTTAAAAATCATTGTTGTATCTACATATCTGTGCAGATTTTTATGAGTCAGATCCAGATTCCGTTAAATTTGCGGATTGTAACTGTAATGCAAACTTTTGCGTAAACATAGCTCTTCCAAATCAAAGCCCATATTTTTAAGCAAGTGTAATGTACCTACGATAACGACGTCTATTGTCACTGTGCAAACATGACTACATCATTTGATTGGATTTGATAAGTAAACTTAGTTTATTTGGTGTCTGTTCTTCAATATTATTAGCTGCGAAAATCAGCAACATGCAACGTTGTGTCATTTTTGTTGCTTTTATTCTGCTTACTTTATTTTTCGGTAAGATTTGGTTACATCAAGTTTATTACGTATGTAGTTACTCTGCCTCTGCCCACACTATAATGTTTACATGTCACACTCATGTTCGACGTTTTGGGTCCTGGTGGAACCTAAGATTTTTACTTCTACAAGTGGCCCCCCACTCTAATATATAGTCTTGAGTCACAGGCTCTGCTTGCAAATGCAAACGCATTGCATCTACCTAGTACCTACAACCGTGGTCACAGTGGTAATTGAGATCTTGTCATAAAGTTTAAATCCAGAAATCCAGAGGCCAGTCATAACGATGTTGTTACAGAAACATCACACAGCGTCCGATGCTATGAGTGCAAGAACAACGCCGAGGATTGCGGCAAGGAGTTTGTCAAATCCAAGGTGTTTGAACGGAATTGCCGAGGAGAACACTGCCGGACAATGCTGATCATGAACAGTAAGAAATCATTTTATTTTTTGTATTGAAGTTAACATTTTTAGCTGTTATTGCATTGTTGTATGGGAAGTCCAAAGTGAAAACTTCTTAGGTGGTTTATGTTTGTTTTTAAAGGCTAATTTTAAGGTAATCAAGTTGAATAGAAAGAAAGTCTATGGACATGGGAACGTTATGCTTTATTTCTGCCTAAATTTTATTCACAGGAGAGAGGTCGAATTTTGTTCACGGCTATTTTACAACACTAAACAGTTTTTAGTTTTACTTTTGACGCAAATTTACTTGCAGAATATGACAAAGAAAGCTGTCACTGACACCATTTGTTTATTTTTGTTTCAGGATGGCACCGAGGTTGCGGCGACTGTGGCGGTGGGATCCACACAGAGAGTGACCAAATGAACTGTCACGATTGCAAGGGAGATCTGTGTAACGGAGACTCGCACGACGTCCGAAGCCCAAATGCAGCAGATCATCTTCGATACTCCACTTTGGGTTCCATCTTGATTGCTGTTGCTTTGCGACTGTTGAACTAACAAACTTAATTCTTTTTTTCATCGGCCCGGGTTCACAAATATTTAGCGTTAGATTAAATCTGTATATTTTCAACGAATTGAAATATAAATAAAAATTCTACGGGTATTTATTTTAGGTATACCTACCACCCATTTAATTCATTAGACTTGCTGAATAAGGTGTAATTGAAAAACTGTGAGCTACGGCCGTTGAATTTACTGCTAGACCATTGACCTCAGATTAATGTTAAACTTATAGATTAAAGGTTTAGATTTAGTCTACAATGTTTTAGACTTTTATTTCTATTAAACAAGAAGTTACAACAGATGCGAATAAGACACTGTTACAATGGCAACAGGCTACATTCAATTTTACTTTTTCAACTTGTATACGTATTAGAAATTAACTAATTAATACTTAGTTAATACTATGAAAAATTTTGTTTTTTAGCATAAGGATTGAATTTAACCTGCGTTCGGCGAAAATACAATCAAAAGCTCATATCACATCTATTGCTGTAACAAATAGACAATATAAAAACAATGGTGAACTTTCATGTTTGCAAACTTATTGTTTAAAGCAATGAAGTTTTGTCTAACATAACAAAGTTGCACACTTTGACTCAGACGGCCATAAAGGTACAAAAAACGAAAAGTACAAAAATAAAAAAAGCCATTTTAAATATAACAAAAAGCAACACGTGTATTTCAGTAAACAAACAAAACTTATCAACTTGTTTGACCATGAGAATAATATGCGTCGTGAAACTCTTATGAACAGACCTATCTTCATATGTAGTTAAGCAATTAATACAGTCAAAATTTGTGGACTGACAAAAACAACAGCAGTCCATCAATAACACACAATCAAAGTTGAAAATTGACCGTATCTTCCAAACATACACTACCTCCCAGACGGCAACCTCATCCCCCCATGAAATGTTGAGAAAGCGGCTCACTCCGGCGCCGAAATCGGTGGCTCACGAAGCAAAAGAACGGTGACCCACGAACAAAAATTAGGGAGGCACCCAGATTTCCCTATCTGACCACCCATCTGGTGATAAACCAATACTGCAATAGCTGTATAATGAAAACCAAAATGTTTTGACCAAAATGTAATAATATGCTCCACAAATGCACAATTACATAACGTAACATATAAGTGAGATGCTATACACACAAATACAACAAATTAACAAATACAATATCTAATACAAAGGCACCATATTGTAGGCTTTGTGGCAAATTAACTAATTAATTAATAAATAATTAATTAATTTGATAATATAAAGTAACTACACAATACATATAACGAGTCAGGCTTTAACAGGTAGAAAACATACACGCTGTAATGGAATGCACGCTGGTCATAATTTGAACATTGAGTTGTTAAATTATGACTCCAAAAATAGTTTTAGACGCTCACAAAATTACAAAAATCTTGTACTGTAATTTATTCTTATTTTTACACCATTAGGAGAAGACAGTTTCTGTATGTATTATTTTCAGATCATTAAATCTAAAAAACAGCTGTAAAATGAATTTAAAAATCAGTTGCAAAAAAATGAGAAAATGGGGAAAATAAGAGGTTTGCAAATTGAAAAACACAATACCCGTCGCAATTACTGCGCTGAGCTTAACAATAAGGCTAATATGCAAATCAGGTACAGTTACAAAGCTGTAGGGAATGTAGAACAACTTAAAGCACACACATCAACATAAATTATATTAAGTAACAGGATTAATTATCATGAAAAATTGTCACAAACTATTTTAATCTTTGTGAGAAAAACATGTCAAAACTAAGTTAAATAATAGCTTTGTAGTTTAAAATTTATTTTTACACTATTTTTCCTATTTTCAGAGACTAAAATAAATAAATACATAGAACTAAAACTGCCAAACATTTAGTATATATGCGAGCTATGCCCTCTCGAAAGAGAATTTACACACATCTTTCCGTTTGGAGTTGGTTATATCAAACGAGCTCTTTTATCAGGACTTCACTCATGGGGACAAAATATTTTTTCCTAAAAGCGTTTGTATAGAATAACCTTCGAAAATTCAAATTATGAACTATATAACTAATCAACTCATCTTTCTAGTCAACTCCAAACCCGCTGTTTGGCGAGATACACATGGCAGATATTATAAGAAATAACAAATCAGCCAATCATATGACGTCATTTCCGTTCAAAACACCTTTGATAGGCTCCTAGTTATTTCTTATGGAGGTGATTCACAAAGCGTGTTTAACTTAAATCCAGTTTAACGTGATCGCATGAAATACACACTGAAATTTTCATTATGATGTTCTATTTCATTCGAAAAGAATGTTTTAGACCAAGTTTAAGTTAAACACCTTTTGTGAATCCGGCCTGTGTCTTCAGCATGAACACACTACCCCTTGACAGAAGTGGCGCAGTGCCTTTGACGGACAAACACGACAGCGAAAAGAGCAATGGCCGAGGCCGAGACCACCAGGAGGCCGGCCAACATCAGGCCCAGGCCGTGGGGGGTCAGACAGACGCGGTTGTCCTCGCCGTAGGGGTGCGTGCGATAGGGCGTGAAAGAGAAAACGGACGGGGACGAGGGGGTCTCTGAAATAACAATAGAAGTATTTTTAGTATATTGTATTGTCAAGAAATAAAAGGGGATTCTTACTGAAAGAAAGACAGCATCAGCATGGGAATGACCTCTACGATTTGAACAACTGGACCGATGATAACTGTCGTTGATAAGTACTCTATGTTACTTCACAGTATTGTCACTTATTTGCCACCATGAAAATGTTATGGCTAGTGTGATTTTTTGCGTAATTTTGCTAAACAGAAACCAAGCTGTAAGTTGTATTTCAAACATGACGAAAATGACACTATCTCGCTCAATCGGAAATAAAACGGAGCTAAGGGACCACAGCCAGAACCAAAAGTGAAGGGCCCCGCCGCCCCCCACCAACCAAAAAATTCAGCGGCCTACCCTCTAGAGCGGTCTCGCTTCGTTCATCTGGACTGCCATCGTCGATATCGAGTATGTATATTTTCTCGGCAGCCACGTCCATGTCTTCCATGCCCGCGGGCGCCATCAGGTGTCTCTTGTCGGGCACCGCTCGAACCAGCACGCTCGTGTCGCGCACAAAACGGGCACGGGCCGCGCGGTTGCACGAGGGAGGCTGAAAATATAACCACGGTTTGGTTAAATTTTTTAATGGAAATAAAGCCTGGTTCCTTTGTCCTTGACCCTATTGTTTTTCGTCCTTAAGTAAATCCAACAATAACGCTCGGCTAAATGTGGCCTTTTTGCATGAACAATGTCGGAGAGTAGAGGTAGAGGATTTGCGAAAAAGTATCTATTCTGTCAATATCACAGCAGATTGTCAAAATTTGCGCTTGTCCCTGTTTCTGTTTTCTTAAGGGGGTAATTGCGTTTTTAGGTGTTTTTGTAAACTACCATAACTGCACTTAACCTCAACAAAAACTAGAGCGGTCTTTTTTACATTTTTTTACACCTTCTAGCTTTAAAAAACCTATATTTAAAAGCAGATTATCTTTTGCAATTTTACTGCCGCAATCATTTTAATACACCCCGGTTTTTTTGACTAATTTTTGCGCCACAGTTATGAAACTTAAGATCAGCCAACAACGACTCAACTTTTTGCAGTTATGCACTGACATAATATCCCCACCCGTTTTTTTTATATAGTTGATAAGTCGTTTCTACGTTGAGAAAATGACATTTTTATGCAAAAATCACGTAATTTGACTTTTCTCTAAAATTTTCAAAAGCCCATAACACCGACTCTACAAACTATTTTTAGAAAAGGAAAAAAACGGGTGGGGATATTTTCCTAAAGATATGTAATGTGGTTAAGGTTTCGAAGCCGTAGTCCGTTTTTAGCTTGAGTTCTGTGGGCGCAAAAATTACACTGAAATGTCAAAAACCACGAAAACGACATTACCCCCTTAAGGCAAGTATGAACTGCGCTTGAAAGCGAAAAGGAAAGGGAAGATAAATTTTATTTAGAATAATCAGCAAGCCAACTATAACTATACACGACCAAACGGACTAATATTTAAACTCGGTTACCACATGAAAGAAATAATGAATAAAAACAAGCAAGAAATGTGGTTTAAATTCCGTAGTTATTGGACATTCAGAAAAACCACAGAAAGAAAAAAGGCAAAATAAGCCTTCGTTATGGTTCCTAGGTAACTAAATTTGAAAAAATAATAATAATACGCATGCATAAGGAAGCAGTTCATTCCGGCGAAATAAAACCCTTCAATAACGTTTTTAGGACCTGTTCATAAAATCGCATTCACTGGATTAGATTATACTGAATAGATAAAGTGACATAACTCTACACTAAATTATGGAAACTACAGAAACAGATATAAGTAGTTACTTACTACTCTGTGTCAGTTGCATAAATGTGCCGATTTTTAGAAAATTATATGCCGAGTTGTTGTAGCTAATTCAGTTAATCTAATCCCATTAAGCCTAATCCTTATAATCTCACCGTCAGTCCAACACAGGCCCCGTCCGCCTTCATGCAGAGCGAAATGGCGCATTGGAAATAGATGCCCACTTTGTCCGCAAATTTGAATGCCTGTGACTCGACGTAGGCTTGGTTCTGATTGGCGTTGTAGGTCAGGTCACCCAGAATCACTTGGTCAATGGCACAACTGAAAATAGAACATCTCAGCTAAAGATTGACCAAAAAATGCGGGATCATCACTTCATGAGACAAAAATAAACACGCGATTTCATTACAAAAAGAACGAATTGCAAGCATTACACAACAACGAGCAGTTGCAAAAATCACGCCTGCTACTGTGTCTCAGGGTTCAGCAGTTTCTGGTGAGACTATAGATTCAAATATAGCAATTATAGTATAATGCTAAATAACGTTGGCGGTAGATCTTAAGGGCATTCAGTGCACTTAGTCAACCGGTTGAATATGGCTATTCGGGTAGATTTATACTTACGGCCGCATGTCGATTCAGCCTGGCTAAATTACGAATCAATCATGCCACATTTTGATCTTATACACCGTTAGTGGCGTGATTATATCGTAATCCGGCTGAACGGGCATACGGCTGTAAGTATGAATTGATTTTAGTCAATTGCAAAGTTGGTGGTAGTTACTTTGAGCTTATACAATTTTTTCACAATAGGTATATACATACTTAACGATAACTAAAAAGTTTCATAACTAATACACTATCCAAAGTTGAATAGATGAAAATAAATGTTTAGACACGAGTTAGAAAAACAATTACCCATTTTGATCTAAGAGCTGGAATTTCCCCTGACCGGTGCCGTCATCAACGAAACAGGAATGGACTAGCATACCGAATAGATCTGCAACAATCATTATTGATCACTACTCAATAGTTTTATATCAGTACTGTACTAAGAAATACAAAAGGTTCCGATTGATGATTATGGGAAAGTTTTCTAATTACGAAGAAGTTACATCTGAAAAGGAATATTTTTAGTACTATCAGAATAATACCATACAACGGCTGAAATTTAGGCACTAATATGTAAGGTAGTTGGGCTTAACGGACAAAAACATTCACCTATAGTGCCATAGTGGTCAATATACAGATAAAACAGGGCTCACTCTTCGTCACCTAAAGCCCGGTTCATATTAGTCCTTATTCTGGTCCATATCGTTCTGTTTCTAAGCTTTTCCCAAGACTGCTAATTGCAGTGCGTTTAATATCCCCGTTTTTGTGCGAACAACGTAGGGGTCAAGTAAATTCGTGTGCAAAAATGAAGATTTCATACAACATTAATTTGAAGTTCGCCTTGTCCCTGAACTATATTATGTGTTTCAAAGCAAGCATGAAATGGGCTTGAATTAGACACCGTTATATATACTCTGACATACCGCTGTCGCATTCCCATATATGGTAAAGGATCTCGCCGACTTTGGCGTATGTGGTGACCGGTCCGTTGATGGAGTCGCGTCGAACTGTGTATTTGCAGCTGGGCATTCTGGCTGTATCGAACAAGTCTGTCGTGGGAAGCATGCTAAAATAAAAAAATAAAATAGATGAAATAAAACATAAGAATACTAAAACCTACATAAGTATGTAAAATTCCAAAAAGCTGTCTGCAACTTAGCCACACAAAGCTAATCAACTTTAAAAAACAATTGCAAACCATGACTTTTTTGTGAGAAATAGTAGGTGAGCATACATGTAACAGCACTAAAATTTTGGGTACCCGTCCCCTCCTTGAAGGGACCCTCCCTCCCCTGCGTCAACTCATTTTCGAACCCCCCCCCTCACAAAAATGACGCAATTTTTAACCTTTTTGACCAAAAAACACAGATTTTGACAATTTTTGGCAAAAATTTCGGTAAAAATTGCTTAAAATTCACCAAAAAATGTCGAAATTTTCAAATTTTGGCGAAAATTTTACTCCCGCCTGGGCCCTCCCCCCTCTTTTCCCCCTGGCTAGATCCCCCCTCCCTCCCCCGAGACGTAATTTTGGGGGGTCTTCCTCCCCCCATCCCCCCCAACTACATATATGTACGTGAGTAGACTTGATACATTTTTGTGTGTAATCGGAATAAAAAAAATACGAAAGGTTACACAGCTGCAAACCTTTTTTTGCATTACTCTCCAATAGAGGGCAATATATTATACCCTAAATTAACTATCCATCTAAACTATCCTATATAACGGAATAAATAATATTAAATCTGAGAACGAAATTTATAAAAAAACATACAACTGAGGTTCGATTTATAATTACAGCCCTATGTCTTTTCCGCCGTAAAAATTGCGAAACAATCCCGCAGTATTTTGATCTCACACATTTTACAAAAGCTGCGTGGCCTTTTCATATTTTTGCCGGTTAAATGGATATACGGTGATAACTAACGCTAAAGCAGCCAAAATGCAAAGTATCTCAGTATCTCGTGTCGATGACTATTTCAATGAGTCTGACCAACCTAACAGACATGTCCGCAGTGACCACTTTGTCGGCCTCCATGAAGAAGCAGGTGCAGCGATAGGCCTTGTCCACCTTGGTGATGAAGGTGTCGTGGAAACTGAGGATCACCGTCATGGATTGCTCTACACCGCGCTGGGGGCCAAGCTGAACAACAATACTTAACCAGTGCAAAAGTCTCAAAAACTAATAGCCTTTCATAAATGAATATTGACTGGAATAGATTAACTAGATTAACTTCATAACTCAATATAGGACTAACTGAAACTAATAGAATTTTGTAAGAAAATACAATTGATATGGTTTAGTCGTTCTAAAAAGGTATATAAACGTTTTTCAATCTTGGGTTTAGTTACTAAAGTTAATCCAGTTAGTTTAATCCAGTTAATATAATATAATTTATAAAAAAGACATCAGAAACTAAGCCATTGAAAGATCACAATGTAAAAAAAGTATTAAATGATTTATTCAAATCATGTAAATGATTAAATGATGTTATTATGTCAAAAATGATTTTTTTAAATACTCAGACCAAACTTTCTACTCTGATCTTAATGGAGGAAACCCAGCCCAAATATTTATGTTCTCCAGTTTTGCTTATTTTTTCCGTTTCACATCCTTTCAGTATATTTCTTCAAATTTCATTTTGCATATTTTACATTCATCAGGTATTATCAGTATACAAGTCTGTATGCGTTGTCTACATAATCGTTCCATCGATTTCATTTTGACGAAATTCCACGAAGCATAATATGCATTGACCAGAAAAATTACTCATTAATACTTTTTTGGCTACGTTTCCTACGTATATACAGCACATTTATAATAGTATAAATTTACAATACTATTGACACTACTTCGCTCTCTGTGTTAAACTTGGACTTACAAACGAAATGGAAAACGGAAACTCGAAATTATATTGAAATTGAAAAAACTTAATAATAAAAGCTAATTTAGTATGTCCAAAAAGTTTTGATTGACTCCGCAAAGTAAAACTGTGTCAGAGGCACCGACCTCGTAAGTAAGGTAATTTGCATAGTTGCATAATGGACGCTAAAAGTCAACAAGGTGAGCTCTGTAGCAAAAAATTCATGTATACATATCTATCTATAGTATATATACTTTTCTCTGTAGGCATAAGCATTGTTATGATAAGGTGTAGTTGAAAACTGAAAATTTTAGGTGAAAAATTTTAGTACCAAAAATAGGAGTATAATGTAACAAACTTAAAAAGGAATACAATGGGACAAAGTCATTAAAAATGTTGCTATTACACATTATTATGTTAAGCCTGGTTTCTTAGTAGATTTAGGCTGATATTAGCCACATGAGAGACATAGGTGATCAGGGCAACTCCGTTTACACGAGTGCAGCAGGATGTTGTGATTAATTCTGATCGATCGAGGGTTTGTCAGCGGAAAAATAAAGACGTATATAATTAAAAATAATTTATATAAAAAATTCAAGATTAAGAGGCCGTGAATTAAACAAACAAATATATACCACAAAAATACAAACAAAAACTATTAGCTTTTAAATTATTACGGCCAATTCCTAAAATGGATTAAACGGATTAGATTACAATTTATTTGCCTAATAACTAATCTTAATTATGGAGATATAAATGTACGAAATTTGGTACAGAAGCGGAAAGTGCTACACGTTTGCTGTAGCAAATTTTATAAGAATTCATAGTTGATGTGAGGAGTTAATAAATAATAACAAAATAGATTTTAATCTAATCCGTTCAATCTATTTTAGAAATTGGCCCTTAGTCTCGTTGTAATTTCTAATAAGAAGTGCATACCACTGGTAATCTTCCTAATCCCACTAACCCTTCTCTTTAATCCCACTAACCATTCTTAATCACACTACCCCTTCTTAATCCCACTAACCCTTCTTCTTAATCCCACTAACCATTCTTAATCCCACTACTCCTTCTTAATCCCACTAACCCTTCTTCTTAATCCCACTACCCCTTCTTAATCCCACTAACCCTTCTTCTTAATCCCACTAACCCTTCTTAATCCCACTAACCCTTCTTCTTAATCCCACTACCCCTTCTTAATCCCACTAACCCTTCTTCTTAATCCCACTACCCCTTCTTAATCCCACTAACCCTTCTTCTTAATCCCACTACCCCTTCTTAATCCCACTAACCCTTCTTCTTAATCCCACTACCCCTTCTTAATCCCACTAACCCTTCTTCTTAATCCCACTAACCTTTCTTAATCCCACTAACCCTTCTTCTTAATCCCACTAACCCTTCTTAATCTCACTAACCCTTCTTCTTAATCCCACTAACCCTTCTTTGCCGTCGCATATTGCATCCAGCGCCTTCGGTAAGCTGGAATACGGCTTGGCTGTTGGTGTTCCCCCTGTACGAGACCGAGCAGCGGTCACTGTCCGACATTCCTTTCACGAAAATACGGCCCGTGAACGGACGCTGGGTGTTGAAGATCATGGTAACTTTGTCATCGTCGCACTGCACCTGGGGAATACCTGAAACAAGGAATCGGCGTCTCTCCCTACTATGGCAATATATGTACAACGGATGATGTCTGGAAAAAACACAAACAACCCCTGTCCGTTAACAATAAACATTATAATATAACTAAAAACCGGGGGCGGTTTTTGTTTTTGTTGGCGGGCTGCTGTTGGGCGCTGTTTGCTGCTTTTTGTGGTTTTTTTGTTGGTTTGCGTGCGGGGTCTGGTGTTTGCTGATTTCTTTTGGTGTGCTGTTTTTTTTTTGTCTGGCTGGGCTGTGTTTTGGTTGTTGCTGTCTGCCGGCCGATGTTTTGTTTTTTGTTGATTGGTGTTCTGCTGTGCTGGCTGGCTTTTTGCTTTGGGTTTGTGTTTTTTTTGTATTTTTCTGGTGTTCTTTGCTGTTTTTGTTTTTTTTTTTTTCTGCCTGGATTTTTTCGTTTTTCTCTTTGTATGCTTTTGTAGCCTTGCTGTCTTGTGTGGTCGAGTGGTGTTTGAGTTTCTTCATGAGGTCATGATCGTTCTGAGATTCTGATCTTTTTGTCGTCTTTTGCATTTCGATTCGTTCTGGCCCCGCTCCAGAGTGAAATACGGCATTTGGTGTGACAGTGCCGCTCGATGCTTGTACCCGCCATCTTTCGCTCGTAGATGCCAGAATCAAAATAAAGCCTGTTGGGCTGTAGCCAGACAGGAGATTTGTTAGTGTACTATAATGGATCACCACAGTCTCATGAGCGTATAAGCAGTAACTGCCATACATGGTAAATGCTGCTGGGCAGAAAAGCCGGGCTTTTGGGGGTAATGGGGATTTCGTCAATAAATCTCAAAATCTGTTCCCTCTAATGTTTTATACTTTTATATGAAGCAGTTGTTGGTGCACCACAGGTACAGGAATGCGTGTTTTCTTTTGCAAAGTCATAACTTTCATACTAAGCGTAATAGGTAATTGGAGAATGTTAAAATTATTGACTTGTAACTCAACTATCCATTATCCAATTTTGATAAAAAGTATACACTTTGTGTCGAATTCTGTCAGACTTCTGTCAAACCTTTTCAGTCAAAAAAATTATTAAGAAGCTTCAGACATGCGTAAAATTTTGCACAAAGAGTACGGAGGTAAAAACTTGATTTGAACACAAGGTAATCTTGCCTTTCATTCACTAACTCCATACGCCAAAGATAATCCGACCAATTTGAAAAGATTTAGACAGAAAAGTGTGTCTGAACCACGTGAAAGAAAATTTACTGCAACTGTCGGTCAACTTATGAACGAGGGAAAAACTTATGAAAAATCTTCCGTTAATTGCCGGTTTATGCAAAAAGTATCTGTAGATGTTTCAAGAAATTATGCAGAAAATTTAGACATGACGGACAATTTTAAAAAATGCCTAGCACGACTTTCACCTCAGATGACAGTCAATTTTGACTTAATGTCACGATTAAAATAAGCACTCTGAAATGATGCATAATCGCCAAAATTGCCATAAGTCGAAATATAAACAGTAAGATAGTACAACTGTACAGTATTTCGCTTATCGGTCAAGAAGGTGAGATCACGAGAGGTCAATACAGTTCGATAGAGTGTCTCGTGTCAAATTTAAAAAATCCAAAGTCTGAAGCTGATGACTCATTTTAACGTAACCATGATATGTACATAATCTTGAAAATTTTTTAGTGCCGTAAACATAAAAAATCTGTGTTTCTTAGTACGTTTAAATTTAGATTTAGGTGATAGTACACTTACCTATCACTCCGTTGTCAATGGGAATCGGAAGACAGCCAGCAATCTGAAACAAAAAGTTAAATAGTAATTAATTAATTAATTTTCAATCAATTAATTAATTTTTGAGTCCCGATTTACAAGGAGTTGTTTTTCATTCAAAAGCTATAGGGTCGGTTTATAATTGCGTATCGTCAAGGCAGCAGTTTCGTTAGGTCAACAGTTCGTATTAAAACTGGC
>JASANF010016310.1:0-23902 GCA_030248245.1 Trissonchulus sp. WLG1_4 | reverse complement strand
GAGGCAGATGTAAGAGGGTCTACCCTCCATTTTGTTTTTTTTATAAATTCTTCGATATTAACTCATTTTGAGGCACTTTTTCGGCTGTCGACAGTCTCATATGTAGTGAGTGCAATTGTTCGGTAGTCTGAGGGGCGGGAGAAGGGTGTTCTATTACCTCAGAAGAATTAATATGGCCAGAGTACAGCGTCTCACTCTAGAAGAAGAGTGAGACACTCTCCAGCCTGCCTGTGTTCTAGCACAAGCAGATACGCTGGTCGTTTTCAGATTACATGTTGACATTCTATGCAACATGTGACAGGCCAATCAAGAAGCGAGCTCTTATTATCTGATTGGCTGACAGTTGTGAACGTGCTCCAATCATAAAACGGGATAGGGACAAAAGGTTAATAACTCCTTATTCATTTATAGTCTGCATGCAAAAACAGTAAAAAGGGTTCGCAAATACCTTTGGGGATATTTTGGCAAACATTCAGCGAAATTGATTGAGAAACTTTCTCCTAAGATTGAAGAAATTCCTAAAAGTTAATAATATTCTCAATCAATTTCGCTGAAAATTTGCCTAAATATCCCTTAAGGTATTTGCAAACCTTTTTTAATGTTTTTGCACGCAGACTATGAATAAAAAATGAGTTATTAAGCTTTTATCCCTATCTTAATGCTTATCAACGCATCAGCGATTATATACTAAAGTGTGTTACGCAGAGAATCTACGCGCTGATGGGCCAGCCACATGTTGCACAGAATGTCAACATGTAGCCTGAAAACGACCAGCGCATCCGCTTCTGCTAGAACACAGGCAGGCTGGAGAGTGTTTTACTCTTCTTCTATATAGAGTGAGTCGCTATTATGTACTCTTGGTATGGCCTTAACTCCCCCCTGTGCATCTACATTCTATGCTAATCACGTTTTCTTTCTAAGGCTCGACTCATACTTAGAGCCGTATGTCCGTTCAGCCGGGAAAATTAGCAAATAATCACACAATTAGTACTGTTTAAGATCAGATTATGGATTGATTATTTCGTAATCTTGCCGGCTGAACGGACATACGGCTGTAAGTGAGAATGGAGCCTTACTCTGAAACTCTAGCACATCAGGCCCGTTGGCGACAGCCATCTGGTCGCTGGAATCCGTGCGTCGTTTGCTACCGCTGGAATTGGCCGACGCCGACGACTTCACGTCATCCAACTGCAGGCGGAGTTGTTTGTTCTGAAATAAAAAATGGGGAGCGGGTGAATTTTTACTCAACCCTGTAGAACTTGGAAACCAGGCTTATAGTAGTTCTGGCGAATTTTTTTTGTGAGGTGGACTGGAGGGTGGGTGGCGGTCCCCCTTCCCTTTTAGATGGACTAGAGAGTCCACCTCATAGCCCAAACCTTTTCCGAAACAACGTTTTAACGACACTTTATTATTATAGCGATGTGGCTCTCGTGTAGTTTTTGTATCTTTTTTTGCTCAAATTTAGTATCACTGTAGTAGCAATAATGACGTATGAGAAACCATTTCTTCGCCTAAAAATAGTGTTTTATCGTGACTTGGGTGTGCCTCCAAAAAATTTTGCCTACAATTATGTCAAGGGTTTCATAATAGATTTAGAGGGTACAGCAACTTTTTCGAACCTATCTTTCTGAACAAACTTTGTTTGTGGCCCTCCTCAGTTGCTTCGCTTCAAATAAATGCTGAAAATATATAGCTACTCTTTTTTATCTCGTTGCTTATCAGTTTATCACAAATGAAATCTGGCACAAATTGAAAAAAAACTACACACAGTATCCCGTAACATCGACAATAACAAAATTCAGTTCCATAACAGTTAGGGTCACAGAACAAAAGCAGTAAACTGTTACTTACCGTGTCTATCAATTTTTTGATTTTTTCGTCTAAAACAAAGAAACAAATAGTAAGTATACTTCGCTCAGTCAAAACGCGAACTTAAACGAAGCATGCGATATCTCACAATTCAGCGGTCTCCATCTCTCCTATAGACCATGACCAAATAAAGCATATTAATTATTTTTTCATCAGACGAAAGCTTAGAAGTTGAATCGTAGTTAGAAACAAAAGAGCTTATTAATTCACCAGATGTAGTCCATTTACTAGTCTGACCACTAAAGCCCGGTTCATACTTGTCCTTAAGATAGGGACAGGCACAAGTACAATTTTCGGTCAGCTGATGTGAAGCATCAACAAAATTGTCTCGCATAATTTTGGGTATTGAAACTGAAAATGGACCAACTTTCTTTGGTTAAAAAATGGGCTAAATTGGCCACGTATTTTTCTTAGGGCCTTTTCATAAAAAGATTAAAAATATTAAAATTAATCAGCGATATTAAAAATATTAAAAGTGTTTAATCACGTTTTCATAAAATCAAGATTAAAAATTCACGCTGCAATCAAACTATAAATTTTTAACATTTTTAATCTTCATAGCTGCAACTGAATTTTAATGTCGTTTTCATAAAAAGATTTATTTTAATCTTCGATTTTTAATCTTTTTATGAAAAGGCCCTTAGAACTACTTAAGGACAAAACGACAGGGACAAGCATAAGGACAAGTATGAACGTCCTTGGCATACTCCCACACCCAAATATGTCTGAATCAGACCAGCTGAGTATGAATGTCACCAAGAGTACATAATAGCGTCTCACTCTATATAGAAGAAGAGTGAGACACTCTCCAGCCTGCCTGTGTTATAGCAAAGGCAGATGCGCTGTTAGTTTTCAGGCTACATGTTGACATTCTATGCAACATGTGACTGGCCAATCAGAAGCGAGCTTCTATTCTCTGATTTGCAGACGCCTGTGCACGTGCTCCAATCATAAAACGGGATAGGGATAAAGGTTAATAACTCATTATTTATACATAGCTGCGTGTAAAAACATTAAAAAAGGTTTGCAAATACGTTTGGGGATATTTTGGCAAACTTTCAGCGAAATTGATTGAGAAACTTTGAAGAAATTCCTAAAAGTTAATAATATTCTCAATCAATATCCCTAGAGGTATTTGCAAACCTTTTTTAATGTTTTTGCAAGCAGACTATGAATAAATAATGAGTTATTAAGCTTTTATCCCTATCTTAATGCTTATCAACGCATCAGCGATTATATACTAAAGTGTGTTACGCAGGGAATCTACGCGCTGATTGGTCAGCCACATGTTGCATAGAATGTCAACATGTACCCTGAAAACGACCAGCGCATCTGCCTGTGCTAGAACACAGGCAGGCTGGAGAGTGTCTCACTCTTCTTCTATATAGAGTGAGAAGCTATTATGTACTCTTGATGTCACAAATCACAACCAGTCTACATGTCTGAATAAGAGCAGTCTGAATGTCTGAATCAGACCTGTCTGAATAAGACCAGTCTGAATGTCTGAATAAGAGCAGTCTGAATGTCTGAATCATACCTGACTGAATGTCTGAATAAGACCAGTCTGAATGTCTGAATAAGAGCAGTCTGAATGTCTGAATAAGAGCAGTCTGAATGTCTGAATCAGACCTGTCTGAATAAGACCAGTCTGAATGTCTGAATAAGACCAGTCTGAATGTCTGAATAAGAGCAGCCTGAATGTCTGAATCAGACCAGTCTGAATGTCTGAATAAGAGAAGTCTGAATGTCTGAATCGGACCAGTCTGAATGTCTGAATAAGAGCAGTCTGAATATCTGAATCAGACCTGTCTGAATAAGACCAGTCTGAATGTCTGAATAAGAGCAGTCTGAATGTCTGAATCATACCTGACTGAATGTCTGAATAAGACCAGTCTGAATGTCTGAATAAGATCAGTCTGAATCAGACCTGTCTGAATAAGACCAGTCTGAATGTCTGAATAAGAGAAGTCTGAATGTCTGAATCGGACCAGTCTGAATGTCTGAATAAGAGCAGTCTGAATGTCTGAATCAGACCCGTCTGAATAAGACCAGTCTGAATGTCTGAATAAGAGAAGTCTGAATGTCTGAATCGGACCAGTCTGAATGTCTGAATAAGAGCAGTCTGAATGTCTGAATCAGACCCGTCTGAATAAGACCAGTCTGAATGTCTGAATAAGAGCAGTCTGAATGTCTGAATCATACCTGACTGAATGTCTGAATAAGAGCAGTCTGAATGTCTGAATAAGACCAGTCTGAATGTCTGAATGTCTGAATAAGACCAGTCTGAATGTCTGAATAAGACCAGTCTGAATGTCTGAATAAGGCCTGTCTGAATGTCTGAATAAGACCTGTTTGAATGTCTGAATAAGACCAGTCTGAATGTCTGAATAAAAGCAGTCTGAATGTCTGAATCAGACCTGTCTGAATAAGACCAGTCTGAATGTCTGAATAAGACCAATCTGAATGTCTGAATAAGAGCAATCTGAATGTCTGAATCAGACCAGTCTGAATGTCTGAATCAGACCAGTCTGAATGTCCGAATCAGACCAGTCTGAATGTCCGAATCAGACCAGTCTGAATGTCTGAATCAGACTAGTTCAGCTAACATCACCAACCCACCTAGCGTTCCCTCTGGCAGCACGCGATCAAGGGCGGACAGGGTTTGCTGGGTGAAGTGGAGGGATCGCCGGGAGACGGAGGCAGGGGGGGCGCCGACACTCGACTGACTGTCCTGACTAGCAATTGAATCACGCTTCTGACCGCCCGCCAGACCGGCTACATCTCGAGTGCTGCTGCTCGCACTGGAGCCCGCCAGGGGCACGCCGGGCAGCTCCAGACGACCGCCCGAGCTGGCCGACGCAGGCGGGCCGGACGGATGATTTTCGTCCACCAGCACCAAACCCGCTTCCTGAAATCCAGAAAAAAAAACAGTGGAGAAGTTCTTTTTTATCATTCAAAATAAGTTTTTTCCAAACTGTCTGAATGTCCGAATCAGACTAGTCTGAATGTCTGAAACAGACCAGTCAGAACGTCTGAATCTGACCGGTCAGAATCTTCTTCATTACTAATAGAAAAAATACTAAATATAGCAAGTTCGCCTAAATTACCTCAATCAGATTATCCCGTCGTTCAAGTTCGTATTTGAGCACTTTCTGGTCATCTTCTAATGAGGCTATCGTTCGCTTCAATAGTTTCACTTCCTGAAAATATTGACAATTTCAAAAAAAGCGTCTTTGCGGCTTTGCAGCTAAATTGTGACTAGATTCGCAAAAAACAGTCCTCTACGACGGGTAGGGCCTATTTTCCGGGGTTTAGGAATGACATATCGTACTAAACTAGAAGTCAGCCAGTTTTCTAAACGTTAAACGTCTCACTGCTTAAAGTTCTCAAACTACCACTGGACTTAAAAAGGTCAGTCCAGCACTGTAACAGCTAACTCCGTATAATCCAGAGGTTTTGCAATGAGCATACAGTAAATATACAATAGGTTTAGCATGAAAAAAGGCCAAGTAGCCAGAGTGAAGTGAAATCCTCACACTAGTGAAATCTCTATTCTGTCTTTGGCACTGCATGAGGGTTTCCTCGGTTTCCTCCAGGCCGTCTTTTAACAGGTCCACTTCGTAGAGCAGGGCGGATTTCTCATTGTCCAATTGTGAGTAGAGGAACATGGCTTTCTCGAATTTCTCCTTTAATCGTTCCATTTGATCCTAAAACAAAAAATATAGTACACAACATATTACTATATTATACTAAAATTGACAATATTGAAGTAAGGCTGAAGATTAGCTTTCATTCAGCTGTGTTTACACACAAGTATGTTTTACTAAAAATCTTATCTCCGGTGAAAAAATAAACCACGTCGGTAAAAAAATAAACCAAAATTCAGCCTCGAAATTAAAACCTGCATTATGAATTAATTAATGCTAAGAGTACCTACATACGTTGCAATTAATATGTAATCTACCAACATAAAACATATATACGGTTTTTAATACTGACTGTTCAGCCCACGGCACCCAGACATACACTTGGGGTCCTCCCATGCGAAAGGGTTGATCTAAACTTTTTATATGTATAAGGGGACTGCAAAAAATCCTTCCACAATAATTTAAGCTTTCTTTAGCGTTTTTCACTGCTAATAAACCATGAATTATATACTAATAAAGTGTGCTACTCTTGCTTCTTAACATTTCGGGCTATATAATTGCACTTATTGTTAATGCTCAATAAAAAACAGCCCTTGAAAAAAAGAAACAAACATACGCCTCTTCTATATAGTACCAAAAGTACATAATAGGATTATTATTCTATTATGTACTCTTGATAGTACTTAGCAAATTTATAGCCAACATAATGGCTTCGCCACATACAGAAGTATGACTGAAAAAAGCTGCACAACTCAGTTTCATTACAAGCAAAAACCTACAGAAAACTTCAGCCTAAGAAAGTAATAAATTTAATGAAGCCCCGAAGCTCAAAGGTTTACTCACTTAAATTTTAAATTCATCATTAAGCAGGGCATAATATAAAGCTAGAGCTCATCAAAAAGTGCGTACAGCTCTCTCGCCTAGTAAAAATCTCGGACACAAAATGAGCATCAGAAAAGTAATGTGGTCACCGAGTCGTTTTCAAGGCAGTTCTAGTTCTTGTCCTTTATGAAAAAAGTTATATCAGAATTTTTGTGATTTTTTCAATTAGATTACCTAGTTCCGGTTGTTCTCCGCTACGAGCCAACTTATTTTCAAGTTTCAAAGGCTAATAACAAAACAGCCTGCACAAGAAAGCAAAAAATCTAAAAAATGTTACCCACAAAAAATCAGCCACCAGAATCACTGTAAGAAATCCAGCCCACCCCCCCCCCCCCGAAAAAACCCTATATACAGCGATACGAAGCATCCAAACCCACTAATAGCTCTTTTTGGGAGTTTCTATCTCGATAGGCCGTGGTCCCAGTGGAGGGGGGCGGTGATCCCTCGTAGCTGCCAGCGTCCTCCCCGTTCAGTTTCAGATCGTCCGAGCTCGTCTTTCGCAGCACACCCGAGGGACTGTGGCTCAGGGAAGCCACACGCGGATAGTATGGCTGAAATCATGCAAAACATGACGAGTGTTGCTTGGTTTATAGTTTTACGTAGTTTTACGTAAAAACCATAGTTAAACCATAGTTTTACGAACGTTTTCATATGATTTGCACATAATTTCATTACAAAATATTGCGTTATGAATTTCGTTAATTTTCTTGAACTATGGTCTACTCAAACTTGAATCAGCTAAAATATACAGCACAGCCGTCGAAATTGCAACTTAGCATTCAAGATTGAAAATTTGATTGATTTACACAAGTTTCTTCCTAGTACCCATATTTGACACAATCATAAAATAAAAAAATATCATTTTACACAATACATATCAATACATTTTGTTTACACAAATTTTACACAATATTAGGCGAAAAACATTATCTGTATAATAAAAACAGCATGTAGTTTTTCAATAACTTACAAACGTTACCTACAACTTACGTGTTATGGGTTAAATTTGAAAAAAACATTAATTAAGAACTACTAAAAACAAACCTTCCGCAGCGAATCGCTCATCACCCCATAGTGGCGGTCTGACTGAGCATCGGCCTAAAAATAAAAAAAGCAAAATAAATCAAATCAATTAAAAAACAAAAATTTATCAATGTAATAATTAAAAAATAGCTCAAAACGTTTACACAACTATTATCATAAAGCACAACAATACAACATATATACACATACAGAAACCGAAATTAATCTGACAGAAAACTATTACAATTCATTTTAATTTAAGACTAAAATTCAAACAAAGAACCATTCTTTTGTAAAGAACTTTTAAGCAACAATACGTTTATCATAATATTATGCATACACATTATACACTCACGTATTGGAAAAACTAATACAAGTGAAAAACTTAACCTCACCGTAAGCTCTTCGCATTTGAAAAGAAATAAAGTAGTAGCACAATAATGCCAAATAAAACATAATCCAGCAACGACAAAATTATGATGAAAATGACTCAAAATCACTGCTAATTTAACGAAAACCAACTTGAGCCACTCCCAAACTATATGCCCTAACATAATATAATATATAAAACATAAATGCCCAGGCTAAAAAGGTCTAGAACTAAGTAGTTCAAAAAAGGAATCGTCAAAGTTAGCAGACACACAACTAAACCTTAACACAAGACGACTAAACTGTCCTTTACAAGCACACAGATGTGTGTGCGTGTTTCACACACGTGTGTGTGTGTATGCGTGTGCAGCTTGTCATTGTAGTATAACTTTAGTTCAGTTGTATATAAAGTTTACGATCAAAACTTAACGAGATTGCTTATTGTGACTTATTGTGTCCACAAGACAGCGCGGTGTGTTTGCAGTTTTCGTGGAACATTAAATCAACTCACAACAAACAAATCTCATTTCGCACAAGACATTAAACTTTGACGACTGAACACGCGTCAAACTTTTGACCTCAGGCTTTGGCTTCACTCACTCATATTTACTCTTTTGACAGTGCTATTCACAAACTAATAAATGACCACAGCCAAATATCAGAAGCTAATGTTATGAGCACTAAGCTGTGGTAGTTTTCACTTGTCAAAATGAATGATCGACGTTAAAGGTGGCTCATGCCTGCTCCTATTATATTATACTCTCGACATATCCTATACTCTTTACGTATATGACTCAAAGCGACTCAATTTGGCATGAGTCACTCAAAACCACTGTTGCAATTGAAAACTACATAATATGCCTGTATAAACCATTGAAAAACGAAAGTCTGAGCAAAACAAAAAATTTTTTGGACACTGAACAAAGCCATAATATGCGTGATTTCATTACGAAAAGCACAAATTTCTGCCATCAAGAGTACAAGTGTATATGTCGCGAAAGTCATCCCAACTATTTTGTCTCAAAATTCAGCAATTTTTGGTCAGACTTTAAATACCCGCTCACGAAGTCAGCGTCAGGTAGCAATTTTTTCCTTTCGACATAGTTTTATCACGATACACGAGACCGGAGGGGGAGGCCCAAAAAATGAAGCGCGCTCGAGTAGCGTAAAAGTGACCGTATTTCTGAATTCAAAACCATATACTTCGTTTCAAAGCCTTCAAAAAAATAAAAAACTTACATCACGCTGCTGCTTTTCGAGCTCTCTGATTCTTATCAGTCTGGCCTCTGCTCTGGCTTGGCGCCGACGGGCTAAGCGGTCTTCTGCCTGAAACAACAAAATACCAAATCTCCAATATCAAAATTATCCTTCATCGCTACTTGACATCTTCACAGGACGCAGATTACTTAATTTATATCAAGAAAAAATTAAGGAACGATTACGCCTGGGGACTTGTACGTAGTACATAGACTGTTTGTAATTGGTATAGAAATTATAGTCAGAAGTTGCTTTGTTAGTAACGTTTTCCCTCGTAAAAAATCGCTTTTTAAGTCCATTTTACACCTTGCAGACAGACTCGCCAAAAACTATCTACCTGCCTGTCTGCTGTTTTTTACGACCTGTCGCTCTGTCGACGAAGCATTATCATTTTACGGCAAACTCCTAAAAAATTACTCTGCAAAGTCCAACGGGTCCAGAGAGACGTAGCTAGAAAATTTTCGACACATTTCCTTCGAAAAAAACGTACTGCAAGGAAGTTACATATATACACACACATATATACGTAATATTATTCCATCACGTGCACCATAGGCTACCTACGTATGTATGTAAAATTATGTTCCAATCACATCTATACGTACATTGTTAACGACTTACGTCTATTTTACGTATATGTGGAGCAAATTCCACGAGCTTCAAGCATCAGGACGCGTTAAACTTGTTGCTGTGTAGGTCTATATACTTTTGTTTTTGCCTCAGTTTACTCAGCTTAACACACTCACGCACGCACACTCATATAACATGCGCAGATACTTATATAAATTATTAACTATATACACACGGTACTATTAGATCTAACGTGTAACAAATAATATTAATGTATATAAACAAAAAACATTTAAGTGGAAGCGAAATAAAACTAAACGGAATTTCTTAGCACGTTAAGTCGAGTTTTATCCGGTTTTAACTATTAACAAAATGACTTAAGTTTGAGATGAAGACTGTCATTATACCGGAGAGTCTCAAAGCTTTTGCGAATTAGAAGTATTATACTTAAATTTTATAACTTGCGCATTTTATAAATAACAGCACATGACCGACTGTAGCGGTTTGTTGCATAAATCTGGATTATATTGAAGCGGTTTTATAAGTAAAACTGTGTAATTAAATTTTGATTATCT
The DNA here is from genome assembly GCA_030248245.1 of Trissonchulus sp. WLG1_4. Lineage (NCBI taxonomy): Eukaryota > Metazoa > Nematoda > Enoplea > Enoplida > Ironidae > Trissonchulus > Trissonchulus sp. WLG1_4. The sequence continues at coordinate 13,710 of JASANF010016310.1, read as the reverse complement.
TGAAGCGGTTTTAAAATGAGCGTCCAGGGCCGATAGCTGAGTTATTTCATTACGAATTCGTTACAAAAATTCATTATAAATTTATATATATATATATACAATTGTAAAACTTGTATAGAAAGTTGAGCAACAGGCCCAGAGTAATCCAAGTTTTTGCAAGCACAATTGAATCTTCAGATACAAGTCGGTTTTCAAATTTTCAAAACATATACGTACGTCACCATCGGGGAACACCGAATCGACCTGTAGCTACTAAGCTGAAGCACAACTTAAAACGTGATTACAACTTTAGTAGGCTTAAACTCTTAAATATATACACATGTGTATATATGTGTATACTTATGAAAGCAAAAGTTACATTAACTACACGACACACACGTCTGCTTACTATTACACAAGCAAAGAGGAATAAAACAAGAAAACGAATAGATACTAAAAAAACAGCTGCATGAGGTGGTGAGGTGAACTGCGTAAGTTGAGTTTCCGAACAAACAATAATTAGCAAACCATTAATATTAAGTAACACGCAAGAGGGCACATTTTGAAGTACCCAATTTACAATTTACTAACAAAACACGTTCAATTGCTAAAAATTGTGCACATGGGTAGTTACGAAATATATACACGTCTTTCTGGACGATTCAGCTAGTATATACAATTTTGCTTTATATGTGCAAGTTTATTCAAGAAAAATAACTAGCACGTTTTAGAAAAATATACGTATAAAATTTAGTAAATCAGTCTATACTCTGTCGACTTATATACACTTCACGTCAAATATTAATTAACTCGATATTCAATAAAAATTCAGTCCCTCTTCCTATTTTTTGGCTCTCTTCACATTCAAATAGTTATATACTACTTTCACAAATTTTACAGGCAAAATATTTCAGTTTGACTCCTAGGTGCTGGCGTCTCAAGACGACAGGAAGCATTTATGTAACGGAATTCAAATTGTTGCTTAGTGCTATATGCGGTCGTTGTGATACATGGCAGGAAATGTTTCCCATTTACAGCCATGTCTTTAATCAAGTTAGCCATTTACAGTCAGTTCCCAACATACATGTATGAGGGGTTGGGATGGGGGAAACCCCCCCCCCCCAAAAAAAAAATCGAGGAGCCGGGGGAAGGGCCCCCAAAATTTTCGCAAAATTTAGAAAAAATGGCCCTTTTTTGCGAAATTTTCGCAAAGTGTAGTGTATTTTTGGTTGATCAGGGGGGAGGGTCCCCAAAATTCGGCCGGAGAGCCCCCCCCCCCCAAAATTTCGACCCCGTTACATGTATGGTTCCCAAACATTAAATCAAAAAGTTACATGAATCCGGGCATATAGGTTCAGAAAAAGTTCGGAAAATTTTTTATTTTTTAAGCCAAATTTTGTCAATTGGGGACGGATCGGAAATGTTTTCCGACCAAGTCAACAAACCAGCGCATAGACCTTACGAGTTCACCTCAACGGCGTCAAAATTTTTCGCAATCATCAACTTTTTTCGCAATTGCGAACGTTTTTGGGAAAAAAATCCCAGTACTACACCTGAAATGTACACAAAAACATGAAAACCGTATATATATTTTCAGTTTTTCCAACGATTTCGCATTATTATAGCATAATTTTACGTACATTCCGACTTCCTAGCATACATGGGCGTGCGGGGGGGGGGGGGTTGGGGGGGTTTTGAGACCCCCCCCCCCCAGAAGGCATCCTCACCCACCCCAGACAGGTGCTTCACCCGCCCCAGATTGTTCGAGGGATGCTCACGAAGGCAAAACTAGTGGCTCATTAAGAAAAATGGTGGCTTACGGAGCAGGGTTGGCAGTCTCGGTCTCGGTCTCGTAAAGAACCCGAGACTAGGCTGGTCTCGGTCTCGGTCTCGGTAGGAAAACCGAGACCTGCCATAGGGTGGTCTCGGTATTTCAGATGACACTTGAAGTTATCAAAATTTTTCAAAGATTTTGTTAAAAGTTTGTTTCCAAAAATAATTCCAAACATGACAAGGTAGAAAACTGACTACTACAGAAAGGAAATGTCAGTTCGCCGGCAAATTTGGGCTAACTTCAAGTTTGAAGTTTGTATTTTACACCGTCTATTTTTATCAAACCAGAGTTTTGAATCGGTTGTCTGACTTAGCGATGTTGCACTTGTATGTGGAACCTTTGAAGCATTCAAATAGTAAAAATATATACTGGGGCACTGGCCATCATTAACCAAACAGTACTAACTTCGTAGCTGATTTGTAATTGAAATTTTGCTGGCTTCTGCAACTTTACTAAGCATAGCACTAACTGAGTGTGCAGTTTAATTGAACTTTCTTGAGCTCCAACCTCTTACCGCATGTCAAAACATTAAGGATCTGAAAAAACCTAGGCACAATCAAAAATTTTTGGCTATACAGTGGTTTGGGTTGGGGCAACAAGCCCCCCGGCTTCCCCCCACATAATTGAGTCAGCGGAAGAAACTCTTCTGATCCGTGATGGTGCTATTACCAGAACTTCTGATAGTAGCGTCAGCACGGACGATTCTACCCTGGCACCGAAGATAGGTTGCAAAAGTGCCAACCTTATGTATGCAGTAATGCAGTATGCACTACAAAATGCCAGTGGTAAAAGGCCCAAAACGCCCTGCCAAGAAGCGTTCGAAACTTTACTTTAAAAAAATATCCAATAGTAATTGTCAGAATAGCGGGAAATTGATCCTCTGCTCCGGTTGTCAATTACTCTCATGCATCCGGTCGTTCCAAACTTCCAATGTTAAATTTCTCGCAACCTAAACCTAAAGGTCACTTTTTTCATACTCAATCACCAATTTTCTACGTTTCAGATTACCTTAAGTGTCGAAAATTGAAATTTTAAAATAGGTCTCCAAGGGCTGGCCTCGGTCTCGTTTCTCGTTTGGGTGGTCTCGGTTGCCTGGTCTCGGTCTCGGTTGCAAATCCGAGACTTGCCAGTTGCCAACCCTGTCACGGAGCGAAAATCAGAGGAAATTCCGAGTATTAAACACACATGTGCCGCCAAGGAAACTTGGGGGGGGATGCGCAGCAACTTTTCCGGCCGTTTTGCTTTTTGAGCCACCAGTTTTGTTCGTGAGCCACCAATTTTTGCTTCGTAAGCAACCACTTTTGCTCGTCAGCCATAAATTTTTGCTTCGTGAGCTATATACCTTCAAAACATTCTGTGGGGGAGCGGACCTATCTGGGGGGGAGCGAGGTCGGGTAGAGGGAGGAGCAATCTCCCCTTCCCTGGCAAACCCCCAAGTCACCCCCCACGCCCATGTATGGTATCAAGTGTAAACAGCAGTTAGCCAGCAGAGGGTCTAAGGGCGGCAGGCCGGCAGCCCCCAGACGCCGAGCAACTTTTAGATTTTCAAAAGGTTAGTTAACATTACGGACTTAATTAACTAATAATACTTTAACTTAAACTCAAAAGGTTAACATTACGCGTGATTTGCCAGTTTTACCGCCCCTGGGTTTTTTCCCTGGCAAGTTTTTGGCTTCCCGCCAAAAAACGGTAAGAGATAGCGAAATAGAAGCGGCCCCAGCATTTAGAGCAACGTTTGGCCTACGACAGATACATTTATATGATAGTTTGAATACGCTCTTTTGTGTTAAAACGCTAAAAACCACTGTTTTGAAAAAAACACTTCTCCTACGTCAGCATTTTACATCCGATGTGGCTCCGGCACCTATCCACAGGTGACCACAGGTGTTTGTTCGTTCGCTATGGGTGGATTTCACCACGGTGGTTTTACGTACGTTTTGCACATATTTTCATTACGAAATACCGCCTGATTCGTTACAAATTTCGTGGATTTTCTAAAACCATGGTTTTTGCTCAGTTGAAATTTTAAACCTTCAGCATAGCAGGTTTTTTTTCTGCTGAAATTTCAACTGAGCAAAAACCATGGTTTTAGAAAATCTACGAAATTCGTAACGAATCATGCTATATTTTGTAATGAAAATATGTGCCAATCATATGCACACGTACGTAAAACCATGGTGTTTAAAAACCACCGTGGTGAAATCCACCCTATGTGTTCGTTCGTTCGTTGTCATTGCCTTTGTGTTGCTTTGTGTTTTTTGTTTGCTTTGTGTTTTTTACGTGACTGATATTGCTTATTATATATACGCTAGAGGGTGCCTGTTGCTCAGTATATACATCCTTTTTGACAGCTAATCATAATGCCACTAATTTTATATATATTGTATTCTGTATATACCCACTGTTTCAACTAATGATTGCCTGCTATCAAATAAAATTCTTTCTTCTTCTATCCACAGGTGCATACATGGGCAAGACCCGGGATTCACCCGGGATTTTCCCGGGTGGACCGCGCGATCGCGCAGCGGTCGGAGTTGGACCGCGCAGCCCGAGTGGAGCGAGGGCTGCTCTGAGTAACTATAAGGACCGCGCGCATGACGGCCGTGAGGGCTGATTGTGCAGTCTAACTGTAGATTGATTGCGCAGTCCAACTCGCAATCCTAATGACTGCGCAGTCTAACTCTAGATTAATTGCGCAATCAAACTAGAGTTAAACTGCGCGGTCAGGAAGATTCGCAGCCAATTAATAGTTGGACTGCGCAGTCCAAATAGTCTGCGCAGGCGCGCACAGGCGCAGTCAAACTGGAGTTACGCTGCGCACTGCGCAGTCAGTAGGATTGTGCAGCCAATAAAAGTTGGACCGCGCAGTTCAAAACTCCAAATAGTCTGCTCAGTCTAACTATTGACTGCGCAATCCTAATGACTGCGCAGTCTAACTCTGGAAATTGCGAACAAGGGTCCTCCCTATGGTTTTTATTGCAGGGACGAAAAAAATTTCTGATATATACGTCTTCAATTGACCAAGTTTAACCTAAAACTTGAAAAAAATCTCACTTTTTCTGGGGGCTGCAGACCCGACCCCTGCAGCCTGAAACTCAGTGATCTTGCGTTTGCAATGCAATGCATCACAAAAACTCCTTCAAGAAAGTCGTTCCCCCTGAAATTTTTTCTGGGTACGCCACTGACAGTGAATATTTAGATTAAATGACTAAAACTACATTTTGCAATGGCCCCTTTCGCAAGGGGTGAAGGGACCGCGCAAGAAATTGTTAGTTTTCCCGGGTTCATTTTAACCACCTTGCCCATGTATGCACAGGTGGTAAAAGCGACACCAAACCCCGGCAGATAGATATATAAAGACTAACCCATGTATAAACCCGAAAAAACAAAACATACACAGAAAATTGTAAACTCACATCTCGAGCAATTTTATTCAGCGCCTGTTCTTCAGCAGTGTGCTGAGTTACACGTCTGCGACCAGGTATAGACATTAGCACGCCTGAAAAAAATAAAAAAGTACATCATCTAGCACATACGAAATATCTCAGGCATCAATCATCCTATATATACAGGGGTGTTGCCAGGGGGGGTGGGGAGTATTACCGCCACCCTCGAACACTTCTAATCGCTTAGAATGCGCTTACCACACTGGTTTAGTGTATCCTGGTGACATTTTTACAGAATTAATGACTCGTAATGCCAAAAATTTTCCCAAAGTTTTCAAAATTGCTAGCTTCTGGACCCTTGCCCGGTCCACCAGTTTTGTGTTAGTTTTGTTAAAACCACCACCATTTCCGGTGTTTTAAGCTACACTTTTAGTCGAAAAGTTCATATTGTTTTTGAACGAAATACGCTAGTATGTGTCTTTTTTACGTTAAAAGAGGAGGGGGTCCCAGCCACCGGGGGGAGCGGTACTTTAAATTTTCGGGCTGTAAAATGCATTACATTAAATTAAATTTATGCATTACAAATATACAAGCATGTCCTTTGGCTGACAGCAACATGAGAGCTAAACTATGAGCGGATCCAAGGAAGATTAGAACAAGAAAAAACTAAGCAACTCATTTCTTGTCACGTTTGCAGTACATTTTTTTTTTTGAAAAACAGACATGTGTATACGCATGTTTTGTCCTAATCTTGCTGTATTTGTTGTGTGAATAGTTGCTAGAGCTAGACAGACATACAAAATGCAGTTGGGGGGGGGGAATAGTGGACCTATTTTTTGAGTAGAGCACCTTGGGGGAAGCATTTTTGCTTCAAGAACCCCTATTTCATTTTATTGGTTTTCTGAGATACAACCCCCCGAAATCTGAACCCTCAAGTGAGGGACGTTTTCGCAATTTTTTTCCGTTCTAATCGTGTCTAAATGGTGTCAGATTATTGTTTACAATTTTTTAGAATCAAAACAAAGGCTCTTTCACCGGGTTCCTGCCGAAAAATTGGCCAAATTCGCCAGAAACGTCCAATTTTTGACCAAATTCAAACTTGGCCTCAATTTAGGCTTGGGCTTAGGCCTAGGCTTAGGCTTAGTATGGGGCTTAGGCTTAGGCTTAGTATCAGGCTTAGGCTTAGGTTCAGGCTTAGGCTGAGGCTCAGGCGTAGGCAATAAAAAATCGAAATTTTCAGAAAAAATCCTGCCAGCTTAGCCTAATTGGCCAAATTCGCCAGAAACGTCCAATTTTTGACCAAATTCAAACTTGGCCTTAATTTAGGCTTGGGCTTAGGGTTAGGCTTAGGGCTTAGGCTTAGTATGGTGCTGAAGCTTAGGCTTAGTATCAGGCTTAGGCAATAAAAAATCGAAATTTTCAGAAAAAATCCTGCCAGCTTAGCCTAGAGAATCCTGCCAACTAAGCCTAGACGATGCCTTAAAACATCATAACGCACTCAAAACTATCCAAAAACAAAGATTATAGCCATTTCTGGCTTCGAATTTTGGCCTACGTTCACTTTCAAAACCACTGAAAATGCAAATAGCCATACATGGGCGTGGGGGGGGTTTGGGGGGGGGGTTTTCACCCCCCCCCCCCCCAGAAGGCATAATCACCCCCCCCCCCCCCAGACAGGTGCTTCACCCCCCCCCCCAGAATGCTTTGAAGGTAGCTCACGAAACAAAAATCGGTGGCTCACGAAGCGAAATTGGTGGCTCACGAAGTATGGTCATAGCTAAGAAAATCCAAATTTGTGGATTCCCCAAATGCACTTGATCCTATAATGCACACATGAAACGTTAACTATATTGACCCCATATTAAGTGCACTTGATCCCAAACTTCTCGTGGATCAAGTTGACTATACGGATCACCAACACTGCCCGGATATCGGAAAAAATTTATCACTGAAATTTCGGATTAAACGCAGATGGAGGACAAGTATTTTGAAGTAGAACACCCTGATCGGCGCAGCTGAGGCGGGGGGGGGAAGGAGAAATTCAAACGGACATTTTTTCACCGTGAAAACACATTTTCATAGGTTTTCGCATGCGCTGAGTTCATTTTGTGCACTTTCCAAGCGAAAAAACCTTGATTTATAAATACCTCTTCGAAAAAATTCAATTTTTGTCAAAAATCATCGTTTTTCGACATAATAGGGCTAATCGTAGAAAATTATGACCAATACAGTCGTAATATTAACCTGAAGTTTGATCGTCATAAAGTAACACATAATATATTTAATACAGCTTTGTTAGCAACATATTTAGCTCATTTATACTAAAAATCGTGATTTCGCCAACTGAAAGAGAGGCGAAGTATACATAGTTAAACTAAGCTTGCATATCAAAAGTTTTAGTTTCTTTTCGCGTAGACAATAAATTAATTCCATTTTCATAGAAAAATAAGCATCAGTAGGCATAAGTAGCTATTTTTAATGAAAGCGAATACCATAAATACGATTTAAAAACGTCACTGATGCTCAGCACCAAGCTGGCACTGCCAGTCAATTTCGGTTTAAAAGTGCAGCCTTATTTATAATTCCACAGTAGCAAGGGTCCTTTTATTTGATGCAAGCAGCTAAGACTAACCTTTGCTGACCCACCTACTAAGCCTGAGCCTAATCACTAAGGCCCGTATTCACATACTAACACTAACGCTTAAAGTTAGTGTTTACACTAAAGGCCGATTCACACGGTGCGTTTTTGCCGCTGCGATTTTGACGCAAAACGCAAGCCGCAGGGTGTCGTAAAGGCCGATTCACACGGTGCGTTTTTGCCGCTGCGATTTTGACGCAAAACGCAGGCCGCAGGGTGTCGCAAGTAAAACGCACCGTCTGAACAAACTTTGCGGCCTCAGTGCGTCTCGCATGCCAGTTTGCTGCGTCTTTAATGATTCAAAAAAATGACAAATTGCTCCACGAAAATTATTAAAACCAATAGCTCCGCAGCAACAAAACGCAATAAAATCGCAGGTCGAATAGCAGTCTGGCGTTTAAAATGCTGCGGTAAAATCAAGAGGCAGGCTTTCCGCACTAAAAACGCCGCGTCTGTTCAGACATGCGTTTTGCATGCGGCAAGCTGCGTTTTGCCGCAGCGGCAAAAACGCTGCGGCAAAATCGCAGTAAAATCGCAGCGTGTGAATCGGCCTTAAGTGAAACGCACCGTCTGAACAAACTTTGCGGCCGCAGTGCGTCTCGCATGCCTGTTTCCTGCGTCTTTACTGTTTCAAGAAAATGACAAATTTCTCCGCGAAATTTGTTTATGCCAACAAGTCCGCGGCATCAAAACGCAATGAAATCGCAGGTCGAATAGCAGTCTGGCGTTTGAAACGCTGCGGCAAAATCAAGACGCAAGCATTCCGCACTGAAAACGCTGCGTCCGTTCAGACATTGCGTTTTGCGTGCGGCAAGCTGCGTTTTGCCGCAGCGGCAAAAACGCTGCGGCAGAATCGCAGGAAAATCGCAGCGTGTGAATCGGCCTTTAGTGTTAAGGCCGATTCACACGCTGCGATTTTACTGCGATTTTGCCGCAGCGTTTTTGTCGCTGCGGCAAAACGCAGCTTGCCGCACGCAAAACGCAATGTCTGAACGGACGCAGCGTTTTCAGTGCGGAATGCCTGCGTCTTGATTTTGCCGCAGCGTTTTAAACGCCAGACTGCTATTCGACCTGCGATTGCATTGCGTTTTGATGCCGCGGACTTGTTGGCATAAACAAATTTCGCGGAGAAATTTGTCATTTTCTTGAAACAGTAAAGACGCAGGAAACAGGCATGCGAGACGCACTGCGGCCGCAAAATTTGTTCAGACGGTGCGTTTTCACTTGCGACACCCTGCGGCTTGCGTTTTGCGTTAAAATCGCAGCGGCAAAAACGCACCGTGTGAATCGGCCTTTAGCGCTTATAAGCGCTAAGTGTTATTCACATACTTAGTGTTTATTTAAGCGCTTAGCAAACACTAACGCTTAACTTAGCGGCCCGAATTCACATACTAAGAGTTATTCACATACTAACGCTAAGCGTTTGCTAAGTGTTAGCGCTTAATTTGTACTAAACTGTTATTCACAAAATAAACGCTTAAAAATTAGTGTTATACTAAACTTAGCGTTTAGCAACTTCTGTGCTTAGTTTTGGCTTTGGCTTGGAGTGTGCTCCCTGCTTGATGTGGATCGTATGTATAAATCCGATTATGGATTTATTTAAATTACTATTTCTTAATAATATATATTTTTCTCGAACTATAAATTTGTAAAAAATGTTTTCAGCAGGTGGATTCCTGAGAAATGCAAAATCAGCTCTACATGTTTCAGGGGGCATATCGTGAAAAATATAAATTTTCAAACAGAAGTTCTTGAAGAAAAATTACTTCGATTAAGATGCTCTACTCAAAAATGTAAAAAAACGAATTTGGACAACAAAGTGCATTTTTTATTTTTGGCGATTAAACGAGCAAAATGGATCGAATTGTTCGGAAAATGTCACTAATATATTCTAAATTGCATGCCCTTTCTTCCCATGGCGGCCAAAAACCTCCCCCACTCTCCCTATCCCTTCCCCACACCATCCCCTTACTAAGCGCTTAGCGCTTAGGGAGCTCCCGAGGTCCCTAAACTTAAGCGCTTAGTTCTAAGCCAAACACTAAATTTTAAGTATGTGAATACAAAATTGATACGCTAAGTTAAGCGTTAGTGTTTGCTAAGCGCTTAAATAAACACTAAGTATGTCAATAACACTTAGCGCTTATAAGCGCTAACACTTAGTGTAAACACTAACTTTAAGCGTTAGTGTTAGTATGTGAATACGGGCCTTAGTATGTGAATTCGGGCCTAAGCCTCAGCCTAAGCACTAAGCCTAAGCCTGAGTCCTAAATTAAAGAAAAAACCTGCTAAGAAGCATCGGGAATAACTTTACCACACTAAAATCCCTAACTACAACTAGCTTTATATTTTTAAAAAATTGGCAGCTATAGCCCGGAGTTTCTACGGAACCGTACTTGTGGGGCCGTATTCTCAAAATTACCTGCAGGTAAAGTTGTAGGCTAACTTTACTCACAGGTAAGGTGAAGGTAAAGTTGTATTCACAAAATTTTACCAAAGGGTAAGGTTTTAACTATGGGTAAGGTTAAGCTTCAACTTTACCTGTGGGTAAGGTTAAACTGTGGAGTGTCGGTAAGGTTAAAATTTAACTTTACCTGTGGGTAAGGTTAAACTGTGGGTAAGGTTAAAGTTTAACTTTACCTGTGGGTAAGGTTAAAGTTTAACTTTACCTGTGGGTAAGGTTAAACTGTGGAGTGTCGGTAAGGTTAAAGTTTAACTTTACCTGTGGGTAAGGTTAAACTGTGGGTAAGGTTAAAGTTTAACTTTACCTGCGGGTAAGGTTAAAGTTTAACTTTACCTGTGAGTAAGGTTAAGGTTAAACTTTACCTGTGGGTGAGGTTAAAGTTAAACTGTACGTGTGGGTAAGGTTAAAGTTTAACTTTACCTGTGGGTAAGGTTAAACTGTGGAGTGTCAGTAAGGTTAAAGTTTAACTTTACCTGTGGGGAAGGTTAAACTGTGGGTAAGGTTAAAGTTTAACTTTACCTGTGGGTAAGGTTAAAGTTTAACTTTACCTGTGTGTAAGGTTAAAGTTTAACTTTAAATGTGGGTAAGGTTAAAGTTTAACTTTACATATGGGTAAGGTTAAATTTAAAATTTACAAATGGGTAAGGTTAAAGTTAAACTGTGTGTAAGGTTAAAGTTAAATTTAACTGTGGGTAAAGTTAAAGTTAAAGATTAACTGTGGGTAAGGTTAAAGTTAAAAGTTAAAAACCTTGAAGTTTGACTATGGGTAAGGTTAAAGTTAAAGTTAAAGTTTACTGTGGTTACGGTTAAAATTGCAAGTTTAACTGTGGGGTAGGTTAATGTTTACCTCAACTGAGGCTGAAGGAAAAGTTTAAAATTTAGCTATGGATGAGGGTGAGCTTACCAATGTTTTTAAAATGTGTATATACAGAAACAATTCCCGATTTACGTCCTCATGATGACGAATTTGGCCTAAAAATCAAAACTTTTTGGGAATTTTTACCCTGAAGGTGGTTACCCCTGAGGCCCCTGCAAGCGGGGAATCCTGTAACTCACTTTTCTTCCTTCTGCCTTTCGGGACAGCAATGCATGTGTGTGTGTATCAGCGGCGTAGCCATGGGGGGGGACCGGGGGGCCAGGGACCCCCTCAGCGGCTTTGCCCTTCCCCTTAGCGATTTAGCTAGGCCCCTGGCATATTTTTAGAAAGGAGGGGGGGCTGGAGGAGCCCCTTATTTGGTCCCGAGCCCCCCCATTTTGGTTGCTTCCCCCATTGGATTCGATATGAGTTGCCCTCCCTCTTTCATGGATGTATATAGTCATTGTAGATGTGGCACCCTTGACGTTCCAGGGCTTTATAACGGAGATGAGCACCGCATCTAAGGGCTTTATATCCAACTTTTGGATATACGCATCGTGTAAAAACAAAGATATATAATTTTTTGCACTGCTACACAAACCTACAGCTCTTGCGGACCATAAATTCAATAAAGGGAAACACTATATATAAACTGGACAAACTTCTTCAAAACCACGAACAAATACTGGAAAAACACACAAATGCCTAGTTTCAAACAAAATTTGTAAAAAATTTTACTATTACGCACACATTTTTAAAAAATTGATAAAGCTCACCATCACTTTAATTCTGACTTTTCCTTCAGCCTCAGTCAGTTGAAGTAAACTTTTAGGTATGTACCTTACCCACAGTTAAACTTTTATGCTTACCCATAGTCAAACTGTAGCCTTACCCCAGTTAACTTTTAACTTTAACTTTACCACAGTTAAACCTTAACTTTAACCTTCACAGTTAAAATTTTACCGTTAATTTTTAACATTAACCTTACCCGCACTTTTAACTTTAATCTTACCCACAGGTAAACTTAAACGATACCCTTACCCACAGGTGAAGTTAAATTTTAACCTTACCCACAGGTAAAGTTAAACTTTAACCGTTCGCCCCGTTTAACTTTAACCTTACCCACAGGTAAAGTTAAACTTTAACCTTGCCCCCACAGGTGAAGTTAAACCTTAACCTTACCCACAGTTTAACTTTAACCGGTTTCACAGGTGAAGTTAAACTTTAAGTCTACCTACAGGTAAAGTTAAATTTTAACCGTACCCACAGGTAAAGTTAAAACTTTAGCCTTACCCATAGGTTAGGTTAAACTGTAAGGTTACTCCCACAGTTGAGTTTTAACTTTACCATTTATTCTAAGAATTTACATTTACCCTCTGGTAAACTATGGTTTTACGTTTACTTTTAGAATTAACTTTACCTTCACCTTACCTGTGGGTAAAGTTAGCCTAACTTTACCTGCAGGTAATTTTGAGAATACGGCCCATAGTATAACGCTTCGATGAACCTGGTCCTGTGGCTTCAGAAAAATATCTGTAATTTTTCAAAGCCTGGAACTTAGAATTTAGTAAATTTTTTCAGCATTTTAGAAGTTGCTCTTTCAATGGTAACAGCAGGTTTTTATTTGATTCAGTATTTTATACTAAATTCAATTATGCGCAAAAAATTTCATGTAAAGTTTACATTTTGGACAAAGTTTGATTTCCAGCTAAAGCTTACATCCTACAAACTTCTAACCTAACCTATTCGAAAGAGCGTTTATTTTTAACCACCCCTAGGTTTGGGAGATATAGGGGGACTCCGGATTATTAGGCGAAGAAATGCCGTTTTTCCGACTTATTCTACCCCTAATGGCCGATATCGCGCGGTGCGTTTTTGCCGCTGCGATTTCGACGCGAAACGCAAGCCGCAGGGTGTCGCAAGCGAAGCGCACCGTCTGAACAAGCTTTGCGGCCTTCGTGCGTCTCTTAGGTCACTCTGCTGCGTCTTTACTGTTTCAAAAAAATGATAAATTGGTCCGCGAAATTTGTTTATGCCAACACGTCCGCAGCATCAAAACGCAATGAAATCGCAGATCAAATAGCAGTCTGGCGCTGGAGACATTACAGCAAAATTAAGAAAGCAGGCGTTCCGGACTAAAAACGCTGCGTCTGTTCAGACATTGCGTTTTGCGTGCCGCAACCTGCGTTTTGCGATACTCCTTGAGGACAAAGGAATAGTCTTTCTCACAGGAACTAAAGTCTGACCAAAAACTATATGTATGAGAATTTCAATGCTTCATAGCAGCTTAGTCGTTTGAGGTAACCCCCATAATGTATATATCATTCGAAAGCATTTTTGATGGAGATTTTCACGAAATTAAATTATTTCGAAAAATCAAAGTTAAAAATTCTAATTCAAATAAAATCGACTTTTTCCGCCTAATTGCAGGAAACCTAATGTATTATATATACATTTTATAGCCTATTCCATTATACCGTCTAACGATATATACAACATTACTATAGCATGCACCTGTCAAAAATTATAGATTTTTTATTTTTAATTTTTCCATTG
>JASANF010016309.1:0-16214 GCA_030248245.1 Trissonchulus sp. WLG1_4 | reverse complement strand
TCATGGGTATATAATAGGTATAAACTTGGTGTAAAATAAGGCTAGAAATAAGCAAATAATGTACCATCGCCAATTTAAACAGTTTAAACAATTAATATAATTAATATTATTATTATTAATATAATATAATAATATAATCCCTGTTATAATTAATAGGATATAAACTATCCTTTAATAGGATATAAACTATCCTAAGCATAATGATAAATATAATAATCCAGTTTTTAATGTACCAAACCCAGTTTCAAATATACCAAACGAAAGCTCATAACCCGCTTATCATTTTTCGGTTAACTCCTAAGCTTAATTCTTTTTATGGAAATAAAATTAATTTTTGGACCCAGTCCATAGTGTTAAATAAAACAAACAAAATAACTTGAAATGATTTTAACTTACCATTGTCGTAACCCCCGTGGTGTAGTGGTTAGCATCGTGGCGTTTGACCCCTCTGGTCGCTGGTTCGAGTCCAGCCGGGGGTTTCTATTTTCAAATTTTTAACTTAGCATTTTTTGAACACAACGGAAGTATTTGAATTTTATACTAACGGACTTAATGTCCAGATATTTGTTCATCAGAAATTTATTCGAACTTTTGTGTTTTTGGTGATCCGCGTATTTGCTTTCTGTTTATACCTGGACCCTGACGTACCCTGCGCACTAAACTTGTAATATAATTAATAGGATATAAACTATCCTAAGCAAAATGATAAGTATAATAATTCAGATTCGTAGTGACCCCTCCCCCAGATTTTTGGCAGTCGTATAAAGGCAAGATAAATTTCATAAACATATGTTGTTAAATAGAGCATTTCTATCAAACTTACGCAATTCCTACCAAAATCATGGCCAAAGCATTTAAAAAAAGCTATTTTTTTCGCAAAAACAGGGTTAATAAATTTGCCTGGTTTTTTAAAAATGGTGGTCAAATTCACACAAATGGTACAAGAGCAGTCGAAATGTGGGTACAGGACTCCTCCCCCACCCCTAAGATTAGAATCCCGGGTTAAAGTATGCCCGAAAGAGTGTTCATTACTGTCCCGTATGACTGTAAGCAAAATTTACAGTCAACCAAAGGCACAAAAAGTAAATAAAACGGAGCTGTTGGCTTTTTTAGCACAAAAGTTAGAGGCAGACCTTGGACCAGACCCAAATCAAAAAGACAACTTAATATCCTAAATCCGTTGGGTAAAAATTATAAAATTTATATAGAAATTGCTTAGTCCTAGTCGTAAGTCATCATATATATATACTTTGTGAATACCAGACTAGCTTATAGTATAGCTACATAAATATGTCGCAAAAATGCGTCTAGTTATCAATTCGACACACATAAAATAAGTTTTACATAAAGTAATTACAGCTTATTCAGCCTCAAGTTCCAGGAAAAAAGTTAGCCACGATCTACATATATGGGCATGGCTATATATATAAAGAGGGAAGCAGTTACAAATTATATATACGTACGTATATTCCTCATATATTATATATATACATATAATATATATACATAAATACATATATTACATATATACATATATAATACATACATATGCGTATGGCATAATTTGAATAAGACAAAAAAAGTTAAAAGTTTTTTGGTAAATTCAGGTTAATAATAATAATTTGCTTTCACCTTCAGGGTCGATTCATACTTCAGTAGGGCACACGGACAAAACCCGTTTCGTCCGTTTTATAGTTTTTACGACAAACGGTCACTGGGGCATTCGATTCGACTTACTTTTGGGCCGTATGCCCGTTTACCGACCTTACGGAAATGGTTTTTGTTTTTAAATCCCTAACATGACGATGTTGTCAAACTAAAACAAAAAATTAAACCAAACGAACGGGTTTAAAAATAGAACTGAATGTCTTTCAAAAAACACAATTTTAAATGATACATAGTATCAAGAGTACATAATAGTGTCTCACTCTTTATAGAAGAAGAGTGAGACACTCTCCTTTCTGCCTGTGTTAAAGCGCAGGCAGATGCGCTCGTCATTTCCAGCCCACATGTTGCCGTTTTATGCAACATGTGGGTAGCCAATCAGATGCGAGCTTTGCTTCTGATTGGCCAGACTCGTGCTCCGAGCAGCAGTCAAGTAACCATAGCAACCACAGAAGACATGTCTGTCTGATGCTGATTGGAGCACGTGAGGCCGCCTGCGTACTGATTGGAGCACGTGCACAGGCGTCTAGCTAATCAGAAGCAAAGCTCGCTTCTGATTGGCTACACACATGTTGCATAAAACGGCAACATGTGGGCTGGAAATGACGAGCGCATCTGCCTGCGCTTTAACACAGGCAGAAAGGAGAGTGTCTCACTCTTCTTCTATAAAGAGTGAGACACTATTATGTACTCTTGATAGTATACGTCCATAAAAAAACGCTTCTTCACTTGATCACTGAACCGTGACAAATTCACTTAAATTAAACAGTAACTAATGAGTTTTTTGGAAATTATATACCTGTTGGGTTATATTTTTAATCAAAAAACTAATTAATAATGCATTAGTATAAAGATAAAGAATAATGAATTACAAAAGGAACTAAAGCTTTGTCATCATAACACGTAAAAACCTAATATCTGAAAAAATGGGGTGTAAATCGTAATTCTGGTGAAGCGTTAGGCACTCCCACTACCCACAGGTTTTCTTGAGGGCAGGCAGTATATAATTTTCAATATTTCTTTTATTTTACTTATTCATTTTTTCCAATATATTTTTTCGAAAGTATTTTGTACTTATTTTTGTCAGGGTGAAGCTCTTGAGCCTATTTCTGATGGCCGAAAATGCTCCAAAGAGCAAAAAAAAGCTGAAATTTCAAGTTTACATTCATTTTTTCTGGCTCTGCAACTACAAGAGCCTCAAAAAAAACCCGGACAAGCCCCAAAAAATAGGTCGACCGTACCCTCTACTGAGACCCCGGTCCCTCTACTGAGACCCCGGTTGTAAAACCTCAAATACATTCATGATAACCACTCGTTCAGGAAGTCCAAAGGGTGGATTTCACAAAAGTGGTTTTACTAAACCATGGTTTTACGTACCTATATACGTTTTTATAGATTTGAACATAATTTCATTTCGAAATATCGCCTAATTCGTTACGAATTTCGTACATTTTCTTAAACCATAGTTTTAGCGCAGTTGATATTTGAAACAGCAGGTCTTTGTTTTGCTGAAATTTTAGCTGAGCTAAAACCATGGTTTAAGAAAATAAACGAAATTCGTAACGAATCAGGCTATATTTCGTAAAGAAATTATGTGTAAATCATATAAAAAGGTACGTAAAACCATGGTTTAGTATGTAAAACCACCTTTGTGAAATCCACCCTTAAGCGTTCTGCGGGTGAGTAAACTACATCAGTTGATTAATCCTACAACCAAGATAGACATAGAATTAGGTTTCTAACTGGCGATTTCGTACGCACACGGACAAGTATATATGCACCAGAAGTGGACCTAGCGGACGTAAAGTTCAAATATCCCGTGGATACTTAATTAAAGACGCTACTACTTAGGTCCAGTTGAGGTAAGTATATTGGCCGCACAAGCTTGGGTCGTCTTGGACTATATTAGAAACCTAAAGTCCTAGAGCAGTATACATTTTGGAAACACTCTAAATTTAAAACATTAAATGGGCGTAAGCGAATTGGAGGGGGGAACTTTTTAGAAGGTCCACAACCCCCCATTTTTTTCAAATCGGTCTGTCGGTCCTACCCCCTATCGGTCCACGGCACCCCCCAAAAATTTTTTCGTTGCTCTTGTGTGAAAGCAAATTATCAAATACATATGATGGACAAATTTACAATGTTACTAATAGAATTATAAATTCAAAAAATTAACTGTATTAGAAGTATATTATAAAGTGTAATTTAAAAACTATTAGGTACTTAAAAAACTATTAGGTAAATAGGGCTTCTTCTAAATTGGATATTTGCAGTAGCTGCTATACCTATGCGTAAACCACACATGCCCGATAATTTTTACAGTTGCCGTAATCCGATTTAGATTGTTAATATATGTACATTATAGTTAATCCGAATTTACGAACAGGCCCAAATTAATACTGCCGTTTTGGTGTCAACCGCCCAATTAATTAGCTGTGGCAAAAAATGTTATTTCTTATCTCTCTATAAGGAACCAGGCTTTAAATAAAAAACTATAAAAATTGAAAGGTTTTAGGATTAAAAAAACAGCCGCAGCCTACTACTAGAGATATCAAAAAAGACTGGCCAAATCAAAAACTGCCGCTATTCCATTTTTAACTTTTTCAAAGTTACCCAGCTGAAGTCAAAAGGGGTACTTTAGCAACAGAGCGGGACCCAAAAGCCCTGACGGCGGCACATTTTAAAAGTCTATCAGACTGAGCAGAAATAGTGATGGACTCATTGAAAATAGCTTCTGAAAGTATGATGTAATATTCATGGCTTAGCAGAAGTCTATATATGTAAGTCTCTAGTGCTGTAGTGTGGACTTGAATGCTGCTGATGCTAATATTTCCCAGTTTTATTAAAAAGAGGGGCTGCTTTTCTTCCTACTTCAGAACTATAACTTGCTGCCGTACCCAAAAAATATAAAAAACACATAATGTACTTACAAACATGAACAAGCGTGTTAAAAATTTGGAATCAAAAACTTGAAATACATACATAACCTTTACCTGAAACTAAAAAAAGTTCTACATTTCTCTGGGCCAAATTTTCAAAGATTTTTCCTCACATTTCCACCCTAATCCTCATGGAGTTACTAAAACTTTAACACTTAACCCTTATTACTGAGGGGATCCCCTCCATTCATGAGAGGCTACATTTCCTTTTTCCTCCCTCTAGCGCTACTTTGGCGAGATGGGCTGAGACTAGGGAAATTGGAAATAGGAAAGGAATTGAAGTGGAAAGTGAAACTCTAGAAAGAGTTATTTTCAGCAGTTCTTCTGTGAATATGATTTAGATTAGGCCAGATTGGGCTTTTACCAGGGGCGGGGTGAAAATGTTGAGTATAAGGATTTAATTTAGTTAAATAACAGTCTTAATGGGTAAAATGTTTCCAAATTCATTCACAGGAGTCAGGACTATACGGGACTAACTTAGCTATATATGTAGAATAGAAGCAAAGCTTTGCACAAACGGATGAAGTTAGCCAAAAAACTAAAAACGGATTTTTAGCTAAAAACATATATACATAGTTTTTTTAGAAATAGTTTATGCTGTAAATCAACCAGACTTTACGGACTCGACTAAGTGAATCGAGAAAAAACTTTAAATTCACAAAAACTATGAACTAAAACTACATAATTTTTTACTTAACTTCAAAATGTCAGCTTCACGAAACCTTTCAAACTATATCTTCATAAGTCAATTCTAAGTTTCTAATCTATATATTATGGACACCTAATTCAGTCCTACTCAAAGCGCAGATGCCATATTTTTCAAAATACCTGACTCAAACGAATACATAATATGTACAAGAGTCATTAGTTAGCAGAGAGGAAAAAAAATTTTTCACAATAACTCATTCATGCGTGCACAAAAATAGTTCTTCTGTTATATTTCTCGGTAGAGAACTTAGTTGTTAATATTCATATTTCATTAAACTCCAAGCAAAAGCAGCTAACAGACTTTTCGCACCAGACCGGAGACAGAGAAAGCGCTCAATAATGGGAGTTTATTTATTAATTGATATAGCGGATAAGTTTTTTGGTTGATACTTGCTAACAATTAGACCCTTTGGCATAGACCCGCGTGCATTTATACATATGTATATCATAGAAACTATGTAGTATATAAACTCTGAAAAAAGTAGGTAAACTCCATTATGTACATGTTGATATGACAGACCGATCACATATACATTGGGTAGACTGCCCCAAATCGGATTAACTGACGATTAGCTTAAACCGATTTATCTCAGGCTTAAATTCCTTAAATCCTTCTAAATTCCTTAAAGTAAGTGCGCTGCACCGGGAGAAGAGTAGCGCAGTTGGCACTAAGATTTATATACTTGAAAACTGTGGTTTAGCTGCGATTTAGTTGGGATTTAACGGGCAAAAACCCAATAAGGTTTTAAGCAGTTAGTTAGTTAGTTAGTTAGTTAGTTAGTCCGCTAAATCTGTAACGGTACAGACCGTTATGCCGTAATCTGCTGAAATAATAAGCAGCTAAATCGCTTAGAATAGATGACAAATAGAAGGACAGATAAAACACATCTAAGTTGCACAGAATTTAAAGGATTAAATTCAAGTTTGATTAATCAAGAATAAATACTGGTTAATAATAATATTACAGACCGCAACGTAACGCAGTAAAACTGCACAAATTAATCTTAACTTTTCAGTACGTCGCAAATTTAACTATTTCTTTGTACTTAAATCATATTTATAAGTATAAATCTTTTTCTCTAATCTAATTTTGGATCAGAATAAGGGCAAGGCCTCAGGGCAGGGTATTCACTGTATAATGCTATCCTTTAATGAGTATAATGCTATAATGAGGTTTGAAAGTAGTATATTGTGTGTGTTTTTTTTTATATAACTTGAAAATAACGTTAACATTACATAACGAAATTACAAAAATGGTTAATGAACTTAATTTCAAAAGTATATATATTATTATATTATTATATTATATGTATACTAAACTTTTAACCAGCATTTATGATGCATTATGCAATAGATATGCTCAGAACCTATTGAAACTTGAAAATATTAATCTAAAATTATGCCTAATTATAGCCTGGTTTTCAATTTAGCCTTATCAGTAGCAAAACATGCTTCTGTGCTTATAATATGTGCAAAAAGACAAATTTTGATTAAAAGTCCGAAGTTCAAACAGTATATAACTATTCTGAAGTAGAATACATAAGCTTGGAACATATATAAAAAGTTTAAACAAACGAATTTTTATAATGATGAAAAATTTGCATATTATTCCAGAATCTATATATACTTTCTGAAATCATTATTGTATACGCACGCAAGCTAATATAATATACACAACCTACTTATGAACTGTAAAACCACATAATGAAAAATTTAATCAGTAAAAAACTAATTAAAAACAAACTAAAAACAATTGGAAGTAAGCCAAAGAACGGGCAGGCAAATTTTAACTCAATTGAACACGGTGGATATTTGATCCTATAATGCATTACATACGGTTCCGAAAGTTACCAGCTAGAAGCCAACAGAAACTCACACACTCACAAAAAATATATACAAACTCAGCCTTGTAGCTTGGGAAAAAAAGTTCACCCAGCCGAGAAAAATCAGCTGAAATTGAGTGGCTGGCCGGACAAAGTTTAGTGAGGGTGAAAAAAATTGACAGAACTCTAGCGGAGGCTTTTTCCGTGACAATTCTATTCACAATATATGAATTTCATTGCCGCGAAAACGTCTGAAACTCACTGAAGCAAGGTGGATGTATAAGTTTAGACGTTTGTCAAAGTAAGCTATTTTTGAGCTAGAGAGACGGAGTGACTTTTTTGGTTTGATTTTTTTCATTCCTCATCATCAAACTCAGCTGACACTTTTAGTTTGCGCTTAACTAGAGTTTAAGTCAGGTTGAAATACTGTTCGTAAGCTGAGCACAAGACCATATCACTGTAATATTTTACCAGCAAAAACTAAAGTCTGACCAAAAATTGCTGAACCCTGAGATACGTGGCCTGATATTTGCGACTACTAGCAGTACTCTTGGTGTCTGAAATTCGTTCTTATCGTAATGAAAGCATATATATGTTTTCAATTGTCTCAGGGTCCAGCAATTTTTGTCAGACTTTAGTTTAGGCCATATGCTTGACTGAAGCTTAAAACAAAGAGCTTGGTTATTACTTGTCCCTGAGAGTGACCGTTTGTGCGCAAGCCCCAAAGTAATATTGAGTCGGTACAAATCACAGGATTTGCTTGTCCGTGTTCGCCCTTTGCCCCTAAGCTAACGGGTTCAGTAATTTTTATCAGACTTTAGTAAACAGATTCGTTGTAAATTATACAGGTATACACGATACACTTAAAGTCTATAAACTGAAGTCTATAAACTAGGGTAAAAATAAATGGGATAACACTAAAATATAAGTAACCAAAGCTAGGTAAGTTGCGGAGTCCCACGGCAAAACCTGGCCAACGCCAGTCGCTATTCCAAGCAGGAACGTGCAAAAAACCAACCTACCTACCTCAACCAAAATAAACAGACCTAAACCTAATTTAACCTAAAACCTTCTCTATAAATCCACTATATATCCAGCCCTAGGTCGCGATTATATACGCCAGGAGAAAGTATATGTGAGTTTCCGTTAGGAAAACAAATCGTGGAAAAGATAGAGCTGGTATTTCAGGCAGTAGAGTCTGGTAGCCTGAACCTAAACCTAAATAGGTCACAGGGGCTGGGCGGGGCTTTTAGAGGCCTAGATTGGTGAGAAAAGAATGAAAAACGAGCCCTTAATGGGACGTGGGTTGAACCGGGGCGGGAGGCCAAAAAATAATGCGTGAGAACCATGGCTGGGGGCGACCGGCCAAACTAGATTAGACGAACTTTACGGGTGTAAAAATAGGGGATTGGGATGCTAAATTCTTCCCCAAAAACAATAACTATATAAGTATATTATATATATAAATATATATATATAACTAAATAAGTAAATAGACAAACAAATTGGGATAAGTGATTAAATATGGATAAAATATACATATATACGATATGTTTAATTAGTTTTTGGTGCTTCTTTCAAAGCATTTTGGAATTAATTTGGATGAACTTATAGATGCTTTGTCATGGTAAAGTTATATATAAATGAAAAAATTGAGCCACCATTTTACCTTCGTGAGCCACTAATTTACTAATTTTGCCGTCGTGAGTACCTCGAAAGCATTCTGGGGGGGGGGGGGGGGGGGGGTGGCACCTGGGGGGGCCCCCACGCCCATGTATGCTGAGGCTTATATAAAAATGAGTTGGAAGTAGCTTCGCTTTAACCTCAATCATATAATAATTCTAAATAGTCTGTTCTGTTTTTGTCAAAAATCACTCTAGCGTAATATTTAAGCCGGTCCAAGAAGTTTACTATTAGATGTATTATTTTCAGCAAAGATAAACAAGCTACGTTTAGAAGGTAAATAACATCTAAAAGGTGGTCTAGATAAGATATTCCATATATGTAGCAATTTCGGTTAAGATATAACAGTTGCAAAAAGGTGAACTATAGCCGCGATTCGAACCACCGGGGCAGGTTTTGCGAAACAATCCCGCGTGTTTACGTTTTCTCTACTTGGACACAAAATAATAAATATATATATAAAGGGTTCATATTATATACGCCGATGGGACGGTGGATCATCCCTTTAAAAACGAATGAAAAAGAGAGGAGGGTCTCAAACACTAATTGACAGGCGTCGATAAGAAGGCAAAAAGGGGGCTAAAAACACCTGTAACACTTCTGATCAAACTTGAGCTACTTAATCTGCATAATCCCGACTTAATCCAATGTATGATAAAGTCCTAAGAAACCCAAATACCAGAACCAAGAGGCGCAATCAGTCAGCAGGAAGCATTTGCCCAAAAATCAAATTAGCTAACCAAGAACAGAAAATGACGGTCTGTCAAAATGGAGCACGAACTGTGGCCTTGAAAAACTTGATTAAAAAATTTTGGTGGAACGCCAGAAGAAAATCAGCATGGCGTCGAAATTGCTATCCAACTGACAAGTCTTGTCCCATTAGGATAATTTGAACTGCTAAATGCTCCGCCCAAAACTTATGGGTGCTTTTTTTCAAATCCTCAGTGAGCAATACCTAGCTTTGACTGTGAAATTCAGAGGTCGTGTTCAGAACTCAGAATTGGCTAGAATGCTCCGCCAAGTTGAATCGTGAACTTTTGGTGTTTGGGTTAAAATATAAATGGGTATATAATATGGGATCAAAACGTATAGGACAGGTTTAGTCACCAGTTAATTTTAGTAATAAGTAATATACCAGTTATTGTAAAAAATTGACAGAGAATGCAACGAACAACGTGACAAGAGTGCACAGATGACATCAGTAGGAAAATACAAAAAGTGTAAAAACTTGAACATAGAGCATCATTGACAACATAGTTATTGGATGAAAAAACACCAAACTAAAAACTTCAATGAAAACTTTTATGTCATTCCATTTTCAGTTGGAGTGTATTAAAACTGAGCGAGCACCTTAGGTAAGTCTCAAGCCTGGGCCACACTAATTACCGGAATCTAAAAAGATGCTTTAAATAAAAAACACTAAACAGAGCAAAAAATGTCAGCATAAAATTCACCAGTAATGATTAATTTTGTCACTGAAGGATGAATAATCCACGAGGGCAAATTTCACACCTCATAAATTTTACGAGTTTAATTTTTTTTTAATTTCCATACTTATGACGAATGTAAGAAAAAATTAAAAAATTCTATTTCACAACACACACGGGTGATGTTTGCAGAAGGAAAATGATAAATTAGGTTCAAAAGAGGAGTCTATATACTTACCAAACCCCAATTAAATTAGTTTTCACAAGAAAAAAAGCTAAAATTTCTCTTCTATAGCCAAGACCAATTAGCGACGCCAGAACCTAAGAAAGGGGCTACCAATAGCTGGGTAGAAGACCCTACTCGGGTGCCCCTCAGACTCACATGATATCGATAGAGACAACCATCAAGGAACACAAAATCATGCCCGAAACGGCGCAAGTACAATGCTAGATGTTCGTCGTCTGGAAGTACCTTGCGCGCTAGAAATGCCACTACTGCGGACGCAAAAGGATCTTCTGCTAGGGCCCTTTTCCACTGTACGATCGAAATACTACTGGGCAGAGTTGGTGTGCCCTCGCTAACTGCTGAAATGCCTGCGCACAGGTCTGCCAATGGGTCTAGTTCCTCGACTTTTGGTTCCGTGCCTGCCGGTGGGTTACGCGACAACGCATCGGCCACTACATTCAACCGTCCAGGCTTATGGATGACTTTATACTTGTATTCCGACATAGCTATAGCCCATCTCGCTACCTGGCCCCAATATACTTTGGAGTCAGCATTCAACATCCACTGTAGGGCCTTATGATCGGTGTAAATGGTGAAAGGTTTCGACAGCAGGTAGTGCCTGAAGTGGGTAACCGACCAGTAGATGCCAAGGCACTCGAGGTGCGTATTGCCATATCCCTCTTCGACTCTAGACAAGGATCTGGCTGCAAAGGCAATGGGGTGTAGTTTCCCCTTGTCGTCCGCTTGCTCTAGGACAGCTCCTAAGCCCGAGCGTGACGCGTCTGTGACCAAAATGAACTCTTTCGAATAGTCCGGGTATGCCAGACACGGTGCTGTCATCAAGCTCCTTTTCAGTTCCTCGAAACTTTTGTCACAAGCGTCATCCCAGTCAAAGGAGCAGTCCTTTCGCAGTAACCGGTAAATGGGTCGGGAAATTTCTGCGTACCCCTTGATAAATTTTCGATAATAATTACACATCCCCATAAAAACTCGGACTTTCTTGACATTTTTGGGGGTTGGGAACTGTGCTATGGCATCTACTTTTCCCATCGCAGGTTGTATTCCCTCCTTGGTCAAAACATGACCTAGGAACTCAACCGAAGCCAAGGCAATTTCCGTTTTGTCGATCTTAAAATAGATGTCGTGATCGGTTGCCCGCTGCAGAACCACCTGCCAAGATTTTATATGCGCTGCTTCGGTGGCGTCTGGCAGTAAGATGTCATCAATGTAAACCGGAAAGCCACCCATCACCTGTTCAATGATTCTCTGGAACGTCGCCGGCGCGTTGCACAACCCGAACGGCAGCACGTTGTAGTGGTATATCCCTAGATACGTGATAAACGCCGTCTTGATTTTATCGTCTTCGGCCATCGGGACTTGGTTGTACCCTGCCACTAGGTCTAACTTAGAGAAAAACTTGGCGTTTCGAACGGACTCTAGGAGATCCTCAATCCGGGGCAAGGGGTAAGCGTCTTTGCGAAAATGAAAGCGTCATGAAAATGCAGATGATACGGTTTACTTATATATTCTACTAACTTTTATAAAAATTCGTCGAATGTCAGCTACAGAAGTTAATTTAGTTAATCTAATCAAGTTAATATTATTAATCTCATCCAGTTAATATTATTCATGAAAAGTCTGCTAGTTAAATGTGGCACACAGCAGTCGGAAAATTTAAACAGAATCTATTTATTGCTCATTCAACTTGTGTTCTAAAGATTCTGATGCAAAGTCCACCGCTAGTTAGATTGTATTGTTTCAATCTAATTCCAGAATTTGAATCTAAAGAAAAGGATCTAATTTTGTGGATATAGGCAGCTGAGTATAAGATTATTTACGTTCTGAAATAAGAAACTTGTGTCTTTGTTTATAAACTCTCTACTTTATATAATACTATTTTTTTAATTAGTCATGTATATCGTTAATTTTTTCATTCATAAATCGACTTAATATTACTGTCTTTCTTTGGTATTGTGATCACTTTTTGTTATTGTTATTCCATAAAATATATTTAATGTCATATTAGGTATGTTTTGCAGTTTATATTTTACAGATCACACTGCATTAATAATTACTGTGAATCAATATCAATAATCCATGCATTTTTTGAACCAAATTGCCATAGCAACTGTTTTTACTCGACTTTTATCGACCGCTAAATCGACCCGACCTGATTTTATATGCCCGATCGGCTGCACTTGCGGATTAACTCAAAGTCGAAGATCTATCAGGCTGCCGTTTGCCGATTGTGATCATCAAATATCGATTACTTCAATTGATTGGTGGGATGGAATCGGAATTCTATCGCTGAGAAATTGCGGTCTAACTTCTATACGGGGTCTATCTAGGCTGAAAAAACTTCGTGATCTCGACTTGAGTTGGAATTTCATTGAATCAGCCTTGGTCTACGAAACCTATGACATTTTCGATTCAGTAGATTATCTAAATTTATCGCATAATGCCATGAAAACAGTTCGGAGAGAGGAATTTACGAGTTTTCCGAATTTGAAAATCCTTGATTTGTCGCACAACCGAATACAAACTTTAGAAGAGCAAGCGTTTAGACTTTTAGACCTAAATGAGCTTTATTTGCATAATAATTTAATCCATATATTGGGTGATCGACTTTTTCGATTCACCCCGCAATTGCTAAATCTTGAAATGTCGTTCAATAATTTGACAACCTTAAATCCGGGAAAATTTTACTATCTCAGAAATTTGAAATTGCTGAATTTAAGCCACAACTCGATCGAAAGTGTCGATTCTATAAATAGCTTCTCGCTTTTCGCTCTGACTGTGCTAGATCTCAGTTTTAATAAACTACTTAAAATACCCATGTCGCCTTTTGATAATTTACTTAAACTGGAAACGTTAATTCTTGATGGAAATTTATTTGGAATTTTACAATCCGACGAATTTAACCATTTACCAGTCAAGATTTTATCCTTGTCGAAAATGCCCCGATTAACTATGATTTTACCCAATGCTTTTAGTCGATTACCGAATTTAACCGAAATTTATTTAGATGATAATCGAAATCTTTGCTACGTATCTCAGAAACCCTTTTTGAGGGTGCCCAAACTCACTTATATATTTCTGCGTAATGGTGGCTTGACCTATATACCTCAAAATATACTCACTTTAAAGTCAGTTCGTAAAGTATATTTGGATGGTAATCCTCTGAATTGTGACTGCGGAATCAATTCAGCAATTTTTCAGAACAAAGTTTCGGATCAACTTACCTGTCGAAAAGGTTGGTTCGATTTCGATGTTTTATTAATAACGTAGCATAACGTAATTTATAATTAATGAGCAGCAAGTTTAATGAGCATGACTAGCATAACATAATCTATTTACATAAGAATTTGTAGCAATTACCTTTTTTTACTCTATTAACAATCAATGCTATTTATCGATTCAGTACTGAAGTGTGTTACGCAGAATCAGTGCTCTGATTGGCTCCAAGTTTAGAAGTGTTTTATGTACTCTTCTTAGCTCATATCTCAACCTAAAGGTAATTACTTATTTTTAAGACTTAACGCTTGCGATTTTTTTCAGACTCAAGCATCCAGCCTTATTATCTACGAATAAGTTCACAACCCTGTACCAACAGCCTTTGTTCGTATCAAAGTGAAAAAATGCTCAAAGTCTATCTAGACTCTACAGTTAGACTGTATTGCACGTTGGGTGAAAAATCGTGGAATACTCTAAAATGGACTTATAAAACCGATCAGGATAAATCGAGTAGGATCGAAATTACCAACCAATATTTAGAATTATCAAATGCCCGCACAAGCGACTCAGGAAGTTACAATTGCGCCAATTTACGCAAAAACGGCGCAGTTTTAGAGCGCAAAACTTTCCACGTGAACATAGTTGAACCTGACGTAAAAATCTACCCCGTTTTAGTGGGTGATCGTTACGCCATTTTACAATGGAATCAAACAACTAATTTTGTAGACGTTGATAATTTTGATCTGTATTATAAAGAAACTGACTCAGAGATTTGGACCAAGGGTTTGAAACTAGACACTTTTTTCAATACCAAGCGTTTGTACGGTCTAAGAGCGGGTGTAAATTACACCGTCTGTGTATCCTACAACCCGCATAAGGAGCTACTGTACGAATACTGTACGGAGCTGACTACCTTAAATCGATCCGATAGAACCGATGGAATCAATATCGATTATACCATGATCGCAGCTATAGCTGGAATTAGTAGTACGGTGGTGGCACTGTGTATTGTACGCTGCGTATACCGTCGTTTCCATATTTGGCAGCGAGAAAAGTGGCACAGTCGCATGCAAGAAAGTTTGAGCGCCCAGGGTTTTTTCTCCAGTTTCGATTCCCTCAGAAGCACAAATGTTGCCGTGACCTACGAAAATATGCACCCGGACGACCAGGCCAGCGAAATTTCTGGGGAAGAAACCAATCTGGTCTTCGATCACGCAAACCGGAGCAGTCGACATTCTTGCTGTTCGGGTCGATCGAATGCATCGTCGACTTTGAATCGAAGTCTAGGACTGTTTCAGGAAAGCAGCTCGACCACTATTGTACCGTCTACTCATTGCTGAGTTGAAATTATGCAGCACTGATCAAAATTGGCTAACTAAAGTCTGACCAAAAATGCTGGACCCTGTGATAAAAACTGACTTGTGATTTCATTACGAAAAGAACGAATTGCAAGCATCAAGACTACAAAGAGTAGTTACAAAAATTAGTCCACCTGAAGTTAAAGTGTAGCAAAAGGCCTAGTTTTAGTTAGAGTAAAGGTTGAAGATACACCTCTAACTTTTTTAAAGTTAAAGTTCGATTTCGTTTTCATTAAAGTTAAAGTATGACCACTAACTTTTTTGTTGTTTTGAGACAGACTCATAAAGGAATAAAGTCTATGAAGACTTTACTTTGATCTACACTGCCTCTTAACTTTTGAAACTACACAGCCAATGAGTTTTAATTGGTTCACATGTATAACCGCATGTCCGTTCAACTGATAATGACAAAATCACTTCAATGCACCCTGTAGGTTGTAACCTACATAATTTGTTGCTAGAATGGACATACTGTTTTAAATATGCATCCATCATACACCAGAACTACATAATGTTATTAAGAGTACATACTAGGATATTTGGTGTTCATAAGAGTATATAATAATAATAATAGTCCTATTATGTACTCTTGATGTTATGTAAAGCCTTCAAATATATATACCTATGTACGAAGTATTCAAAGCCTATACGTACGTGACATGCGCACTGCTTACGTTCAGGAAATATTTGCAGCTTATATTTGTGATACAGTATATATTTGGACTGACCTCATGTTATGTGGAACTAAAGCCTAGTTTATACTCGTCCTTGTCCTTGTCCCTATCATGTTATTCTTAAGCAATTCCAAGGAAACTACCTGACCAAATAAGCCGATTTTTCGCATAAGGATGGTTGAGGTTAATTCAAAACCGTATTACAAAAAATGAGCCAAAACGCATCTGCCAATTCTTTACAGCAGCTGACCGAAATTTGTCCTTGTCATTGTACCTCTGTTATTAAAGACAAATATGAACCGGGCTTTAGTCTGATAAATAATAATAGTCTGATTATAAATAATTGCTGAGCCCGAAGACAAATATCTAGGTATAATTTTTGTTATGTGGTGATGATTAAATTGCTCTTTTTGTTAGCTGTTTCATTTTGTGACTGCAAGAGTACATAAAAATGTTTGAAACAAAGAAGAATCTGTT
>JASANF010016307.1:0-14509 GCA_030248245.1 Trissonchulus sp. WLG1_4 | reverse complement strand
TATGCCTAAATACAAAAAATGAAGTTGATTGATACAAATTAGCATTCACTGTAGACCAAACGTGAGTGGAATTTCGGCTTGCGATTTCTCTTCGCAGGTAAGTAACTGTTGCACAATCAATAGCTCATTTTGCTCGCCTCAACCTGATCGAGCGGTCGCAAAAAGTCATTTTTGATGAATTTAATTGATATATTGAAAAACACTAAAATCGCGATTTTTGAAAAACATAAATTTGGCTATATTTTTTAGATACTATCGATTTGCCAAAAATCAAATTTTGCGACCGCTCGAAGATGCCAAGGTACATTTATGTGCCAAATTTTAACTTTTTTCGTTGAGCCAATTGTTTAAAATAGCAAGCCGAAAATTTGCGTTTGTGTTCATACGCACTATATTTCTGTCTCATGCAAAAAATATTGCGTTATGTCACAAAAAAATTAGACCACACTCAATAAAACACCAAAAATTTTAAAGTGTGTTTAACTAAAACGCAGCTGGTTGTGTTTTTCAGTCTTTCAAATTCATTACATACGTGTAAATGCATTGGCTTGTAAGGCGATTTCTGAAAAAATCTATTTTTCTTACAGAAAAAAGCTCAAAAATTTCGGAAAATTTTTTCATGTAATATGGGTATCAAATTAAAGAAAATTCACTTCTGAACAACTTTTGTTCTTGCGATGCATGTTCATTTTTGCGCATTTTCAAAATAATGGCCAAAACCCACATTTCAGGAGCGCCACCTTAAGTAACAAAAGTAAGCCTGCAAAAAAAATGTGATTTTGCGAAAAAATTTTCAAGCTTTTCGCAAAATTGCGAAAAAGTTGCCAGCGAAAAAAAACCCAGATTTCAACCATGCAACAGCACCATGTAACAGCACCAAAATTTTGGATACCTCCCCCCCCTTGGTGGGACCCCCCTCCCCTGCGTCAACTAATTTTTGACCCCCCCTCCCAAAAATGACACAATTTTTACTTTGACCAAAAAACACCGATTTTGACAATTTTTGGCGAAAATTTGGTAAAAATCGCTTAAATTTCACAAAAATTTTTTTTCCAATTTTGACCAAATTTTACTCCCGTCGGTACCCCTCCTCCCTCCACCGAGACCGAATTTTGAGGGAGTCTTCCCCTCCCCATCCTTCCATCTATTTATTTGTATCTACATCTACAAAAAAACCGCTTATAAAAAGCTTCTAAAACAACCGAGTAACAGCTCATCAAAAACTGCAAATTTGTAGTTGTGCGGGAAAAAAAACCCTATTTTCAACTTTTCGGGTCGTCCTGTGCACCACATAAATCGGATCCTTTAATGCTCGCGGCTGTTATAACGGCCATCTTTCGCGTAACTGTTGCACTAATAAAATGGATTCTAACTACTCACGTTTCTGAGTATAAGTCTCACAGGAAAAAATTTTTTCGAAAAGTGACCGAAAAATAAAGGAAAAATGGAGGAAATGCAATTTGAACCAATTTTAAAATATGTATTCCTTTAAATTTCATACTCATTTCGTGCGTTTTTTGTACATATTTTGCCTAAACTTTTGCTTTTTTTCCTTCAACTTTCGGTTTTATTTCTACACATTTTCAGTTTAATTTTGGCTTAATTTCGGTCACATTTCCGCTAAATTTCCGCACCTTTTCTGTCATTTTTCAGCAATATTTCCTTTAAATTTCAGTCAAATTTCCGCTAAATTTCTGCTGCTTTTCTGTTATTTTTCAGCAATGTTTCAATTAATTTTCAGTCATATTTCCGCTAAATTTCTACAACTTTTCTGTTATTTTTCACTAATGTTTCATTCATATTTCCTTCACATTTCAGCCAAATTTCCGCAACTTTTCTATTATTTTTCAGCACTTAGTATGTAATTACGGGCCTAAGTGTTACTCACATACATTATGTACACATACACTTATGTACTGTACTTACATATGTACACTTCGCTTAGCTGCTTCGCAATTGTTTCGGTTTTGTATTCACATTATGTTTAGTGTTTGGCTTAGTGGGGGGGGGGGGGTAGTTGGGGCTAAGCTTAGGGCCTATTCCTTTACCGGATTGAAGGGTTAATTATAATCGGACTAAACGGTTTAAAAATTATGCTGAAAAAAGCCATTCCAAAACCTCCGGATTAAACGGACTTAACAGCTAGCGCTGATTTTTAAGTCTGTTTAGTCCGATCAAGCTGGACTTAATTTTTCGCGCTAAACTGTTTAACCCGGCAGTTTTGGAATGGATCAAATTTATAATCGGACTAAATTTAGTCGGACTTAATTTAGTCCGGTGTCATTCCTAAACTTAAACTTCCCGAATCCCGACACAGATAAATTTGGATTTCTGGTGCACTATAATGTGTTTTCGCACCAGCCAATCAGTTTTGTCTCCGCCTACAAACTTTTGTCTCTGATTGGCTGAGCAGTTGAAGTTGACCATTAACTCGCTGTTTGAATACAGCGTTTTCGCAATATAAAAAATTTACTTGCAGCGGCACATAATGCAAAAAAAATAGCTGCAAATGATGACATTAGTTTTTAATATCCATTATATATAAAGACTATTTAGCACGTTACCGTTCAGGCGGGCGTAGCCGAGTGGTTAAAGCGTTCGCCTTCAGCGCGCCTGGTTGGTTGGGCCGTATTTTTTAAAAACAACCAAAATGACCTATCATTCTTGAAGAAAAGTTGCCCAAAATACTATTTCTGATGTTTTGACGCGCATATCTCCATAGCAAAAAATTTGGAAAAAAAATGGACAATTTACTGATTTTATTCGACTTTTACACAAATTCAGCAAGTAAGCCAGTGCATCAACGCTTTTTGAGGTTTTCCAAACAGACGATACGTAAATTTTATTAGTCGTAATATAAAATTAAAACAATTTTATTGCGTTCTGTGCAAAAAAAATCGCGCAAGAAACTATTTTCAGAAGCAGCAGACTCAAATATAAGCTGTGTGAATACAAAACCAATTTTTCGGCATTCGATTATAAAATGCTGGTAAGATATTTTTCTACAAAATTTTGCACAATTATAGTATTAGTACTCTGCGCAGTTGAACAATTTTTTAGTTTTTTAAAATAAAGCTTAGAAATTTTTTTATATGAATTTTATTGCTCAGAGTTCGACTTCGAAAACACATAATGACATTTTTTATCCAAATCCGACATAAATGTTAAAAACCAAAATAATGTTCAACTAGAGATGCACATAACCTACATTTTGGTATATAAAGTATGACTATACGCAAAGTATAAACAGAGTTATCGTTTGCCGAAAATTCACTCACGTTTGGTGCTCTGGGAGTCACGTGACATGATCACGTGATTTGAAATTTTGCCTCCAGTGTTCTTTTGTGCCATACTACATATATGTAAAGTAAAGTTTGACATTTGCCAACTTATTTGCCTATTTTCGATGTAACCCCCGATTCCCGGAGCGCCCCCTTAATCCGCGTAACAGAACGCGGACTAAAACTCCATGTAAAATGCAGCGAGTGGACTAAAGGGACTTATTTAAATCCGGTTTAGGAACGGAAATTTTTTAATCGGACTAATTTTAGTCCAGCTGAGAGTTTAATCCGGTGGTAGTTTAGGAATGGGATCGGACTAAAAAGTTTAATCCGGTGGTAGTTTAGGAATGGGTTCGGACTAAAATTAAGCCGCTGACTTATTTTAAACCGTTTAGTCCGTTTAGTCCGACTTGCCATTCCAAAACCTCGGACTAAAATAAGTCCAGTCCGTTTAATCCGGTAAAGGAATAGGCCCTAAGCGATTAGTTGGGGATTTGTATTGAGCTCTCTTTCATGCAAGGCTCAACATATGTGAGTGTGCGTGTACGTTTTCAAGTTTACGCTTGAGGTTGGGATTTCAGCTTAAGGTGGTAGTAACGAATGTGCAGTGATTTTTAAATTTTTGAAAAAATTTAGTTGATTCAAACTGTATTTTTTGAAAATGAAGTCTGTAAAAAGTTGATTCATATACACAAAATGGCCAATGAAGTTAGCGGGATCATGTGAAAAATTTTTAGGAGCAAGCCAAGCCAACAAGCCAAACTACACAACAGGAGAATGGAAATTTAACAGTTTTGGCCACTTTTCTAAGCGCATGCGCAGCGCATAAACACAAAAATGAACATGAATAAACTTTTGCAAATTTTCTAGACCCAAAATTAAAATTTTTCAAATTGCTTATATTTTTGCGCAGATATAGAACCCGAAAGTTGAGTGTGAATAGAAAGTTTTTACTTTGAAACCATATATTTCATTTAATAATTGACAAATTATGAAATCGTGCATTTTGGGTCTAGATAATTCACTTTTGAATATTTATGCAATTTTTTGTATGTTTTTGTTGTTAAAACTCTTCAAAAAGTGGCCAGATTTGAAAGTGCTCAAAAACGCCAAATTGGTCTAGTTTTAACACGTGCCATACAAATCATCTTCACAATTGTACAATAAAACTTTGCTTAAATGTAGAAGAAAAGTAGCGCTTTCTAACGATATAAAAATTATGCTCTAAAGTTAATTTATAATTGAATACTATCCTGTTGAAAAACACTGCACATTCGTTACTACCACCTTAAGCTGAGGGTCAGGCTTAAGTTTTGTAATTTTGAAATTTATATGTTTACATAACATGTGATGAGCCTTGCAGCAGGAAAGCCACTTGGTCTGCTGTAGAGAAGGGTTAAGTTGACTTTGGGTGGCCGCCGAGGGAATGAATGGCATGCAATTTAAAGTGCATTAGTGACATTTGCCGACCAAGTTGAGCCTTGTCGGTCTTTTAATCTGTCTAAATAAAAAATGCACTTTGTTTTTCAAGTTAGTTTTTTTGCATTTCTGAGACAGCACCATCGATGTAATTTTTCTTCATGGGCCGTATTCTCAAAATTACCTGCAGCTAAAGTTAGGCTAAGTCGTATTCTCAAACAATGACTAAAGCCAATGTGATCGCTCAGGTTACCCTTAATATTCGGACGAGAAAAGTGCTCTATCTTGTTTCGCAGCTAAAGTTAATGTACTGTGCAAATTTTTAACCTCAACCGTTGACGTTAACCTTGTTTTCAATTTTAACTTTACCTTTACCCACATTGTAATAAAATCCCGGTCCACAAATTTAGATTTTCCGAGGTATGTATGATATCTTGAAACACAGGAAAACCAGGAAATCTGAATTTTCTGTAAAATTTTTTCGGTTACGGATTTTTCAGATGTTTTTTACCCTTTCCATTCAGAGACATTTTACAGACTTTCAAAGGAAATTCAGATAAATTTCAGAGAAGTTCAGGGGAAATTCAGAGAATTTCACCCAGAATTCAGAGACTCTGAATTTTATCTGAAAAAAATGTTACTGGCTTTTCAGATAAATTTCAGATACTTTTTACACGAGTTTCAGAGAAAATTCACATGTTTTTCACATCTGTGAATATCAGGTAAATTTTATCTGAAATTCTTGTAAAAAGTATCTGAAATTTATCTGAAAAGCCAGTAACATTTTTTTCAGATAAAATTCAGAGTCTCTGAATTCTGGGTGAAATTCTCTGAATTTCCCCTGAACTTCTCTGAAATTTATCTGAATTTCCTTTGAAAGTCTGTAAAATGTCTCTGAATGGAAAGGGTAAAAAACATCTGAAAAATCCGTAACCGAAAAAATTTTACAGAAAATTCAGATTCCTGGTTTTCCTGTGAAAATAGCATTTTCAGTGTCTTTCAGCATATTCAGCATTTTCATTCTCAAGTGAATGTAGGCCAAAGTTTGAATTTGAAGCCAAACTATGTGGCTAAACCCGAAATTTGAGCCTTTTGTGAGGCTCGTTTTCACAAAATTTTCAGAAACCCGTATTTTTGCCGTTCCAAGATACTTAAATGAAGTGTAAATAATGTTTAAAAATTTTTAGAACCAAGTCGACACACATTATATAACCCTATTCTTTTTGAAAAATTGGCCAGTCACCTGAAGCCTCCAATTTCTGGCGTATTTTTAAATAAACAAAAATACTTATATAGACCGCCGCCGTTGAAAATTTAAAAAAAGTGAGAGACATGCCCGGAAATTTTGGGGTTAAATGCAGTAGGGGGGAGAATAGTGGATCTATTTTTTTAGTAGAGCACCTTGGGGGCAGCATTTTTGCTTCAAGAACCCCTATTTCATTTTCTGGATTTTCTGAGATACGACCCCCCGAAACCTGAACCCTCAGTGAGGGACGTTTTCGCAATTTTTTCCGAAGTTCTTGTTTTTTCCGTTCTAATCGTGTCAAAATAGTGTCAGATTATTGGTTACAATTTTTTAGACTCAAAATAAAGGCTCTTTGATCGGGTTCCTGCCGAAAAATTGGCCAAATTCGCCAGAAACGTTCAATTTTTGACCAAATTCGAACGTGGCCTTAATTTAGGCTTGGGCTTAGGCTTAGGCTAAAGGCCGATTCACACGGTGCGTTTTTGCCGCTGCGATTTTGACGCAAAACGCAAGCCGCAGGGTGTCGCAAGCGAAACGCACCGTCTGAACAAGCTTTGCGGACTTAGTGCGTCTCGCAGGTCAGTTTGCTGCGTCTTCACTGTTTCAAAAAATTGACAAAGTGCTAAGCAAAAATTGTTTAAACCAACACAAACGTAGCATCAAAACGCAATGAAATCGCAGGTCGAATTGCAGTCTGGCGTTTAAAACGCTGCGGCAAATTCAAGACGCAGGCATTCCGCACTAAAAACGCTGCGTCTGTTCAGACATTGCGTTTTGCTTGCGGCAAGCTGCGTTTTGCCGCAGCGGCAAAAACGCTGCGGCAGAATCGCAGTAAAATCGCAGCGTGTGAATCGGCCTTTAGTATGGGGCTTAGGCTTAGGCTTAGTATCAGGCTTAGGCTTAGGCTTAGGTTCAGACGCAATAAAAAATTGAAATTTTCAGAAAAAATCCTGCCAGCTTAGCCTATAGAATCCTGCCAACTAAGCCTAGACGATGCCTTAAAACATCATAACGCACTCAAAACTATCCAAAAACAAAGATTACAGCCATTTTTGGCTTCGAACTTTGGCCTACGTTCACTTCCAAAAACAGTGAAAATGCAATTTTCAAGGGGTCATAGCTCAGAAAATCCAAACTTGTGGATAGGGGTTCTATTACAAAAAATGTTTCCCTCAAGGTGCTCTACTCCAAAAAATTGGTCCACTATTCCCCCCCCCCCCCCAACTGCACTTGATCCGGATTTTGACCTTAAATTGCTGTGCCAAATTTTTGTGTTCAGGTCTCATTCGTAACCGAGTACTTTGGGTGCAAAGTTTGCACTGAAATTGCAAAAACCTCACAAATGAAACTACCACTTTAAGTAGACTGCAATCAATCTCACCACTGTCGAGGCTAATGATAACGTGAGTATGCACAGCGGAAATCTTGCTAAAAACGCATGGGAAATGACCTCTGCTTTGACTGAAATGTATTCGTAACAATGCGGAATAACGTAAGAATTCAAAAACACGTCAATTGAAGCAAAAACTTGTAAAAAATATACGGAAAAGCAACTAAATCTAGCACAAATATGTAGGAAAGTGAAAGGAAATATAACCGAAAAGGAAAAGAAAATATACATAACGGAAACATGACCGAAGGAAATATGACCGAAAAGTGAAGGAAATATAAATGAAATATGATCGAAAAGTGAAGGAAATGTGAAAGAAATATGACCGAAAATTGAAGGAAATTTGACCGAAAAGTGAAGGAAATATGACCGAAAAGTGAAGGAAATATGACCGAAAAGTGAAGGAAATATGACCGAAAAGTGAAGGAAAAATATGTGCCGAAAAGTGACGGAAAGTTGGACTAAATGGAGGAAATATGACGGAAAAATGAAGGAAATATTGCGGAAATGTTGCGGAAATGTGTCTGAAATGTGACGGAAAGTGAGAATTGTTATTGGAGGAAATTTGACGGAAATAGAGAGGAAATGTGAAGGAAATTTTTCCTTCGTTTTTCCGTCATTTTTCAGTGACATTTCGAAATTATTTTTTCCGGTGTCTGGAAACCTCCGAGGAAAAAAAACCGTATGCGGGGAAAAACCCTAATGCGGGGAAAAAACCCCTATCACTTTTTTTGGTTGTTCTATTAGCAGTGAGTATAAATACATTTTCATCGTGTTCTACAACTCTTGGGCTGCAGTATGGACTAAAAAAACCGTTTCTCCGACACCCATGTGACTCACAATGACTCTCCATTGACCCTTTTTGGCAGAAATGACTTCTGCCCAAATATGCATTTTATCCGTATTCACACGGGGAATGGCATAATTTTGTGGGGAAGGGGGGGGGTTGCACTCCACATCCATTTCGCCCGAGGTGGTTGCACACGCAGAAACAATCAGTCTTATGAAATTCAAAGTTTTTAGCTAACAATGGCAGTTGACATACTTGGATTTGCCTACTCAGCGATTGTAGCCACGGGTGGCCTTATTGGATACATGAAAGCTGGCAGCGTCATGTCTTTGGTTTCTGGACTTGGTTTTGGTGCTCTAATTGCTGTTGGTGCTTATCAAATTACTAACGATCCCACGAACCATTTTATCATGCTCGGTATGATGTATATATACAGTGGCGTAGCCAGAAAAAAATTTCGGGGGGAATGACTTTTCGATTTTTTGAAATGCGTTAAAATGCACTTAATGGCTATTTTAAGGCAAAAAACGACATGTATTGGCATTTTTCAGTCAAAAACACTGCTAATTTTTGACTACAGCAGCATCGAGCATAAAATTGGAGGTCGAAACAACGAAAATTACATAAATAATGGGCCCGCAAGGGTCCAGAAGCTAGCAAATCTGCCACTTTCCGAAATTTTTTGACGTTAAAACTGTACTTTTAGTAAAGTTGTCATTTTTGTGACAATAAAACAGCGAAAAGGATACACTATACAGAGTATTAAGCAATTACATATTGCACAATGCAACTATATGTACATAATGCGACACAAAAGTAAGGAACACTAAGCGAAAGAGTTGCAGGGGTCTGGGGGCGGCAGCCTTCAGAAAAAAAATTGGGGAAATTTTTGATTTTTAGGCCAAATTCGGTTAATTGGAGAGGTATCGGAAATTTTTTTCTATAGGCCCTCTTTGGCAAAGGGGGGACCCTTCTGTAACATTTCAGTCGGAAAAAATTTTGTGGGGGGGAATTCCCCCCCTCCCCCCCTGGCTACGCCGTTTTTCCGCCATTTTTGGTTTGAAAAGGTTAAATCCCCAAAATGTGCCAAGTTCCTGTAGACCTATGAGGAAAGCCTTAGGCGGAAGCTCACACGTTTTTGTTTGTAGCAGCGTTTCTCAGAGAAACAGTGGCACTCTGTATGTATAATACAATACTGCTCAGTACACTTAGCTGCATAATCAGGGTTAGCGCCTAACCCTAGAATAGTAATTTTATAGATCAAGTTCAATAGGGGGGATGAGCAGTGTATATTAGTCTAACTGAACACCTATCTACACCTATGTACGTAGTTTGTTGGTTAGTTAATCGCCAGCTGGACCATGACTGATCACGGCGGCCCCGGACATCCAGTCAGTGCTCGATCAACCACCATTCTCCACTGGTTCGGTCCCGTCCCCCTACGAGGATCGGGCACATACATGGGCGTGGGGGGGGGTTTTCACCCCCCCCCCCCACCCATAAGGCATCTTCACGCCCCCCCCAGACAGGTGCTTCACCCCTCCCCCCAGAATGTTTTGAAGGTAGCTCACGAAGCAAAAATTGGTGGCTCGCGAAGGACCTGGTGGGGAAGCCGGTATTCTGGCATTCTAGCGACATGTCCAAGCCATCTCAGACGTCGCGTTCTGATTGTCACTTCCAGCCGAGGACGGTTACCTGCTCGCTGCTGTAGATCTGTGTTAGAGACATGTTCAGTCAGACCTATGGATTCGAAGTATGGAGCGCAGGCATCTGTAGTCCACCGACATTCCAATCTATGCAATAGCACCGACATGACAACATGACAATGGCGTCGTAAATGAGCATTTTCGTCTTGATGGAGACATAACGAAGGCGCCATAGGGTACGTCGAAGCTGGCGAAATGCTGCCAAAGCCTTACCGATTCTCGCGTCAATTTCGGTTTTCGGATCAGCGCTTGCTGATACATGGAATCCCAAGTATATAGTTGATCGGGCTCACTTCTCGTTAACTTTGCACCATCACATCAAATATCCGGGTCGTTGTCGGATTTGTGACTAATGAAAAGACATTTAAGTTAAAGACCCTCTTTTTCAGTATTCAAGCTTGAAGTTGCTATTTGGCTGTTAAGGTCTTCTGGTGAGTCTGAGAGAAGGCATATATCAGCTTATTCTAAATCTGAAGTAGCAATTTCGTAGAGATGGTGACACCGTGTGCTGCTCTGACGGATTTGAACAT
The DNA here is from genome assembly GCA_030248245.1 of Trissonchulus sp. WLG1_4. Lineage (NCBI taxonomy): Eukaryota > Metazoa > Nematoda > Enoplea > Enoplida > Ironidae > Trissonchulus > Trissonchulus sp. WLG1_4. The sequence continues at coordinate 4,147 of JASANF010016307.1, read as the reverse complement.
GATCCAGTCGATTACACGGAGGAACAAAATTGGAGACAGAGACAGACCCTTAGCGAACTCCGGCGTTAATCCCAAACGGTATAGAAAGACCGTGACTGGTTTTCACACGAATGACTGTATCGTTGTACATATTAACTATCAGCTGTATATATAAGGTTTGGGATATTTGCTTTACTCAGGAGCTCCCACAAGCTACCCTTTCCCACGTTATTGTTTCTAAACTCTCAATAATACGCTTGAGTATGATGGTTGATGATGATTGTTTTATATATACCATTTTGTTTGTTGTGTTCCAGGTGCCAGTTGCGTTTTGATGAGTTTGATGGGATTCCGTTTCTACAATTCACATAAGTTCATGCCCGCTGGTCTTGTTTGCATTCTCAGGTTTGTACTGTCTTAATAGTTGGTCAGTTCTTCAGTTGTTAGTTCATTTATAATTGTTGTCGCCGTTTCGGTGCAAAATGCAAACTGAACGGCAAAATACATTTTGGTCTTTCATGTATGTGTTTCCCAGAACACCGTAATTTGGTATATTGTACATACTGTTTCGGACATTTGAGAAAATAAACAAACTGTTTTGGTTATTTTTTTATTTGGAGATGTATATATTACTGTATTAGAGAATGTTATGGCCATAAAGGCCATCCCATGAAAAATTAATTTTTAGCCCTTGTGTCTTGTGCTGTCATATTAAGAGCTGTTGTTCGATTATGCTAAATTAACTGCACTGCCCCTTTTCTTCAGTCCATTGTAGTATACACTGCAATCACCAGCAGGTTTGTGAAGTTTTGTACCAAAACTGGAACGTTATGTATGTATATAACTGCTTATGTTTCAGCGTTCTGATGTTTGGACGTAGCTTGGCCCGCACTTTGGGACATTAGCCGTTTGATCATTTCCAACTTTTTTTAACAACAAACAATATTGTTTATTTTTGTATATATATTGGTTGATTTGATTTGCCACATTGCTCATTTTCTAACCGTCTAAATGGCTGATCCAGTTCCGTCAATAGTGATTCTCCCCAGCGCATACCCTTGTCCCGACGCTGACAAATTATTCGATGAATTGACACAAAAGTGTGCTGGTAATTCTGCCTCAGCTCAATCTGCTGAAAACAGTGATATGACTAAAGTAGATGCTCATTTCAAGAGCCGCTTACTACAGCTAGAAACTAAGTACTACTCAGCTGAAGTGAACCTGTGTTACTGTTCCATACCACAGCTTGGCTCCGCCGAGTTTGCAGATGAGGTGGAAGCTATCATTATTTTTCTGTCCACTGTCACCGACGATTCCCTGAAGTCACTGACTGATCGTTATCTGACGTATACTAAGCACTGGGAACCCAATATACAGCTGCTTCTATGCAACACCCTACCAAGTGAACTACGCGAACAATATTTACAATGGTGTGCTGGAAAAGGATTTGAGTTGATTGAAATGCAGCCTGATGCGGATGCTCTGGCTGAATTGGAGGAATTTGAAGAAAAATTTGGCGTGGACCGGCTTATACAGGTATTTTAACTCGTTGTCACTGTCTTGTGAGTGCTGTTATTATGGTTGTCGTTTACCGACTAGCTTATGAGTTAAGTATGTGGATTGTGGATGCTTTGCTCAAAACAAATGTTGATATTTATGTACATTTGCATGTTCAAAGTTTAGAGAATGCATTGTGATAAGTATGACCACGAAATAAATAATAAGTATGTTGTCTAGAAGATTAAATCTACGCTGATAAATTGGTCGCTTGGTAAATGTGATTAAATTCTCAAGTCGCAAAACGTTTCATTTTAATTATTTTTGAGTGCCAAATTTTTAACTCATTTTTGGCCAAGAACTTTTGCGGCCGTTAGACGAGGGGCAGGGCCAGGGGTGGTGGATACCTCTACCCGTCCCCTCCACCCTCCGATGTGTATGGTCGCTGCTGAGCCCGTCAGATAAAAAGCACCGACATCCTGCGTTAAAAAAATGGTTCATTGAACTTTTTAGTGAGGGTTTCGTTAGCGCTTTTAACGAGTACGTTTGCCTGTCTTTTTCAAGTAATCTGGCTAAGATTCGGAAAAAGTGTTCAACTTTATCCGTCTACACTCTGTCTAAAATGAGTGGATGAAATAAATGATTTTTTTTCGAATAAATAAAACAATGGAAATTTATTTGATACGATTACGCGTTAACTTACGGCACGTTCAAGTTAAACATGTTTTTGTGAATCCAAATGGTTATATACGTTTCAGGGAGATATTATAATATAGTGTAAATAAAAGTTTGGAATAATTGTGATGGTGTTGAGACTTTTCCCAAGCTTAAACACACATTCTGCGTGGATATCAGATGTTATTGTTCAAATGTAAAGCGGTATGTTGTATATTAGTGGTTACATAGAACAGTGTTGACGTTTCAGGTACTGCGTGCGCATACGTGGCCGAATTTGGACCTGAAGGAAGATCGTCCCCCATACAGTGTGGCCAAGTCGAGTCTTCAGCAAGCTGCGTCAAACCAGCCAGAGGCTGCCAGCAAAAAATGTAGTGAGAAATCGCCCGCGGATGCAGTTCACGATGGAGTCAATAGCTTACTGGACATTGACAGTGATGCAACCCTACTGAAAGCCATGGAGGAGTCTGAAAACGCTGAAGGACCTTCATTTGAGGCCCTTTTTGAGCAATTTGCTCAGATGAAAGACCGCGCGGCCAATCTGCCGCCCGAAGAACGAAAAAAGTATGCCGAAAAAGTCACCATGGCGTTCTGGAAAGCCGTAGGAGGGAGCGACTCAGAGTTGGAGGGGATTAGCAGTGGGGAAGAAGATAATTCTGTTGCGGGAAATGGCTGAGAGAATATATATCGTTGATTTTTACCAGTTGAGCGAATATTTTTCATTCTTAACAATCTTTAAGATTATTTAGTGCGGAACGGTTTGCTTGATAATAGCAAAGTATTCAGTTCAACGTTGTAAGAGTCGTAAAGTATAATATATATATATATCCATAGAATATAGCTAATAATATATCCATAGAATTGTATGTGCAAACACTTTGAAGTGAATGAATACTTCCATACTGAGCAGAAGCTCTAGCTAAGGGTTCAATTTGTTGATAAGGTTTAAATTGCAGTTTGAGTTCATTTAATTCGTGTATTGTTTTTCTAATTCTGTGACTGGTCTGTCCCTAGTGCCGTTTCGCCAGTATACAATTTTGTGATTTTTTCTTTGGGCCTTTTCATATTATATTAATATTAACTGGATTACATTAACTAGATTAACTTCATAGCTCACCATTGATAAAATTTGCACGGAAAAATGCAGATGACACGGTTTAGTCGTTCTACAAAATTTCGTAAATTTTATGTTGAGTTATTGAAGTTAATCTAATCCGGTTAATATAATTTATGAAAAGGGCCTTAGCTATTATTATCTTTCATCTTTTATGTATTATTTTTTCCAGATAATGCTACGTTTATGAATTATGATATTGTGATTGTTGGGGGAAGGATTGTTATTTTAATATTTTTTGTAGTTAACTAATGAATGCAATGTGTGTTCTGTTGTAACATTGTACTAAATTATTTTATTATTATAGTAGTCCTTTGTAGTACTTGTTAAGTGTTAATTTATCCTATCGATTATGAACCATTACACTATTATCGCAATGTTTCCTGTTTTAATAACAGCACTCTTTAATTTTTTTGCAACCAAAAAGGTTGTTTCAAACCGAATCTACTGAGAAAGTTTATTATAACGATCATTTGCATCTCTTACGCATAACTGCGCTTGGGCAATTTTTTGTTAACAATGTGATGTTATAATTTCATCAGTAAAGAGGTTATCATGCTACTGTTGAAATAATAAATTTTATTTTCCAAATTATTGTTCTTGTTGCGATGACAGCTAAGTTACATTACAGTCACCCCATGCATTACTAACCTTATTGTACTATGCCTGAATATCGAGAACGGTCAGTTTTGTTTTGTTTTGTGTCAGTTTGCGAACGCAGAGTAGATGTGTTGAGCGGGTGCGGTGGTTAACTGTTTGAATACCTAATTAAGTCCTTAAGTCTTGAGCATGAAAATACTGACTTGGATACAGAAGTAGAAATTACTACAGAAAAGTAGCTCTGAGTCCACATGTTAATGAAATTCTAACCACAAAAACCAA
>JASANF010016306.1:0-18772 GCA_030248245.1 Trissonchulus sp. WLG1_4 | reverse complement strand
GCGGGAGCAGCTGATTCTATTGGTTCTGCAGTTCCAACAGTAGCTCCAGCAAAAAGGACCGCAGGTGCATTATGAGGATTCAGCAGACGCGTCCAAACGACACCATTATCGGGCGTGCAAAGCACTCTGGCGCCGAAAAGCCCGTTTTTGACGACGGATGTCGCTAGTGCTGATTCAATCATGACATCCTCTTTATACATCACCGGCAATTGGCATGGCACTATTACTTCGGTTCGCGGTGGCACAACAGTTTTGTCAATTAGCCGGACATTGAAAGGTGGTTGCTTGGATTCACTTTGGGTCCGATCTTATAAAGGCAGTTTTGCACCAGGTATGGTGAATATTAGTTCCTTGAAGTCGAAAGAAATTTGGCCCAGTTGCGACAGGATGTCTGTTCCTAGCACCAGATCGTAAGGGCAGTTTGCCATGATGTGTATCGGGTGATCACTAATTATCGTGGCACCGATTTGGATCGTGAGCACGATGGAGCCAACAAGGGTTAGTAGTTGTCCAGTCATCGATCGAGCACACGTCACTGGACTGTTCATCTTGCCAAATCGCCATGCTATGTGCTGTGCTATCAAGGTCAATGAGCAACCAGTATCAACAAGCGCTTTTATTGGCATGCGTTGTACTGTTACCGGGATTGTAAGTTGGCGTCGGTTGGTGATTCCATGAGATGTTTCAACTACAGATGCAATTTGTGGTGGCCACAGATTGTAGGTAGGTTCCTGGAAAACAGGATTTGGAGAAACTTCTTCAGCAGCACAAAGCGTGTGGCTTGCAGTGGGGGGCGGTATGTCACCCGGTGGGGGTGGTGGTGGCTGCGCAACGCTGTTTCTGCTACAACAACGATTGAGGATGGTATGCCTCTTGGTAAATGCTGTATAGATGAGGGCGATTATGAGGACAACTACAGCGCAGATTACAAGACCGTTGATGAGCAACTGGATCGGTCCTTTCAGCAAGTTGGAGACTCCGTGACTCAGCCCGTCAAAAGCTGTACCCAGACCACTACCAACTCCTTCAGCTAATTCACCAAGAGCTGTACCGGCTGACTCGATTGTTGCACCGATACTCTGTCCGACACCGGCGATGGCACTCCGAACTGCGCGTGGATCGTAGGCGAAGGACGCTGTAGAATTGACCAACCGGTGTAATCTTTGTTCTACATCGGCTAATCGTGAGACGTGCGACTGTAACATACCTAGGGTTGATACGATGCCAATCAGCTCGTTGTGGAATAGGGCGGGAGTTGAGAACGTCGGTACTGAGGTTCCTTTTGATTGCCAAAACATATTATATGGTAGCTCAGTCACATGGATTGGTCCTTTCGTCGTTCTAAAACCAAACGAATTTTTATATATCGCACTCAATTGATGATGGCAAGCGACTTCAGCTGAACTGGCTACAAGGTTGGTTGTACCGGGAACCATGAACCAGAGGGTTTTATTAACCGTTATTGGTATATATTCGTAGCATGTTTGGTTGAGCCGATAGTCCCAGTGAATCTTTGTCGGTTCCACTTTTCGGCATTGCCAGACCATCAAAATTTCACCAGCAAACGCAGCTGATATATCCGTACGGTTTAACAGCACGCGAGCACCTATGACTGGGTCAAGCCGCATCGTTTGTTGTATCATTTCTAGCTGACGGTTTGCTATCGTGCATAATGCAGTCCATATTTGACGAAATCCTTGAGCTTGAACTTCTAGTAATTTCTCCTCCAGATACTGCAGCTTAACGTTGACTGGATCGAAACTAACAGCAATTGTACTATTGGTTGTTGTTGGTGTGGTCCCCGTTCCATAACTATCGTTCAGGTGAACCATGTTATCGTTGGTACTCCGTCGGTTCGGTTGCTTGTGGTTCAACAATTTGACAACAACACCTTGATCAGTCATGGCGCTGTCTCGCGGTAAGCAATTCGGTGTAGCATGGTTACTGAGGGAGAAAGCGGCCTGTAGTTCATCAATTAATATATGATTAGCACTGAAATCTGCTTCGAATTGTCCCTTCCAAGTGTAAGGACACGATGTTTTTAAAGTCTTGGTGTCCCACATTATCAGACTGTCGTCGGTTACACAGTTGCCACTGGCAGCGACGCAACCTCCGACATCGCCGAGGTCGCTGGCCAAGTGGTGGCCATTAATTGTGACTACTTCGCCAAGTTCGATAACAAAGTTGGTTGTTTCTTGGCAGAAATCGAAGCAGCACCATTTGTACCTGACAGGCAGCATTAATTGGGTAGTCCACAGTCTAGGGTTCACAATGTGGATTTGGAATCCGTTCCAGATCTTGGTCGACACTGCAGCTTTGCAAGTGGCTGTGTCTACATTTTCGGTTACACTGTTGTCGGATACAATTCCTTTTCCCATGACGAAACTGGTATGCGTGCAAATTCGATGTTTGTGCAGCCGACAGCTATAAGCAGACATTCGTATAGGATCCGTTCGCGGCACCCACAAATCTATTTCTATTCGTTGGATATTTTCAGCTCGTGGGGGAAAGGTACAGTGAACACTCGCTGGGATTTTGACAGGGTAACCTGCACGAGATCGCCCACAGATTTGGAATTGATAGGCACCCAAATAAGGTAGTGCCAGAAAGATCAAGAGAAGACACAGGAAGGTGAACGGGTTAGCGTATCGCTTGACTGTGGATGTTGGCGGCGAGCTGTTTCCGTGGCAGCTCAGGGTGCCATTACCTTCGTTGCGCGTAGAGCCAGCATTGCCTGCCTGCGTAGGCGACAGTGCTGTGCTTGATAGAGCAATGGTGCCCTTGTTTGGTATTGCGGCAGCAGCTGTTGCCTGTGGAGGCAGCGTTGTCGCGCTTACGAGGGCAGTGGTACCCTTACGGCGCCGTTGGCGGCGACGACGGCAGTTCAGCTTTTCGCCGGTGGCGGCGAGCGACACTGAGTCTTCGGTGAATGGGCTCTCACAAGGATAGGCCTCTTCCTCGGAGTCCGACAACATCAGTAGAGCATCGTCTCGACCACTTTCGGCGAAGCTAGCGGCATCCAGGTTGCTGTCGCAGGGCATAGCAGCTTCATCTGCCTGCTCATCGCAAGCAAGATTGCCTACAAAAACAGCACCAGCGAATTCGGGGTAGACAACTTCTTTAAGTGCGTGCAGCTGGTCTTGCATGTCTACGATCTGTTCTGCTAGCGACTGGTTATCGGTAGTATAGTCCTGAGGTGGCGGTGGCGCCATCAGCTGAGTTTCTTCAACAGCATTTGACCGATGAGGTGTTCTAGGTGGCGGTTGTCTGCGATTAAATGAACTTCCTGACTGGTTTTGGTCAAGAGGGGTTGGGCATGACGAGCGGTAGTGCCCCTTTCCGCCACAACGAAAGCATTTGATTTCCTTTGTACGCTCTTGCCGGTTGAACTGGTTCTTTTGCCGACTAAACTGTTGATGCTGTTGATGCTGACGAAACTGTTGATTGCCATTGGGTTTCCCTTTTCTGCTTTGGAAGAAGTTGTCTAGGCGTCGTTCTAAGCGGGACACTCGGTCGGTATCAGACATTGGTGTCCGGGTAGTGACAGCAGCAGCCATATGGTGTGCAGGTGGTTGCAGCTCGAGTTTGTTTAGCCGCTGAAGGGTGCTCTGCTGAAGTTCGATTAATTTATCAAGCACCTGAGATGGTACTGCGTTTCCCGTTATCCTGGCCTGTGCTTCTTCTTGCAGCGCTAAATTCAGAGCTGCCTCAAACGTCTCAGGGTTTTTCCCCATGACGGTTTTGCAGAGGTGGGGTAGTAAGCCACAAATAAAATACTCCTTGGCCATCCCATCTCGTTGATCAGCCTGCATTTTCGGATAGGCGCAACGGCTCAGCTTTTTAATGACCTGCCCGTACTCAGCAACGGGTTCTCCGTTCTGCTGTTTTCTGGTGCGCAATTCCATTAAATTAATGCGCTCGTGTTCCGCAGGCTCCAGACGAGTCATCAGTTCTGGAATCAGCAGGTCATAACTGGCTTTAATTTTGGGAGCCAAATCTCGATAGCGCTCCAAAGCCGTATCACGCAGCAAAGCCGGAAGGCGTCGGCGTTTACTGTCTTTAGAGAGGTTAAGCGCGGTCGCTTCAAGTTCAAACAGTTCGTACCAGTCAGAAAATGGCATCTCCCCAGGCTTGCCTTTATACTTTGGTACGTTCAGGCGGGGTCCAATTCTTCCCGCAGGGCTGCCAAGTCTTGCCGAGCAGTTTGAAACTGCTGCGTTTCCACTGTAAGGCGCTGTTGCGCATCGTTCAGCAGGCGCTGTGCCGCTTGAAGCTCGAGGAGGTCGGCTTCATGCTGCTGCACAGTCCGAGCCACGGCTCGTTCATCTCGAGCCGCCATAGTTACGAGCAGGCGAAAGTAAGTGTAAATGGCAGGTGAAGCAAGGTGAACAAATTGAGCCAAAACTGACTGAGCTGGTGGAGCTCAAGTAGAACCAATGTGAGCAAGTGGTGCTCAACAATCTGGTATATTTCGGCTAAGTTCACTTAAAATTCACTACAAGTGTAATACAAGAACACTGGCGGGGAAAGCATAAACGGGGAGCAAAAGTTTTAGGCAGCCTCGCCATGTAACGCTCGTTTACTAACTCTAGAAATACAAGGCTGCAATAACATAAAAATGTAAGCGCGAGTCAAAACATAACTTGGAAGAATTCAAAAATATGTCCAGATAAAATGTTTACGTAGAAGTTTTGGCGCCATATAAAAAGTGGCATACGGTAGAATCGATTACAGGGGGGGGGGCAGCAATTTAATTTAATTTGATAGTCAGTCATGTTACAAGAATATGAAACAGCTTTGCTTTCGAAGGCGAACCCAAATCTAGTAACATCTTGCTTTTCGTAGTTATTATAAAAACCCAACGTAATTAATGTTTTGCGCTGTTCATCTCAGGATATAGTACCCTTAGGTTTCATTTTTGAAAACCGATCTAGATCTGCATTTCGCTACAATTGTCAGCATCGTAGCATAGACCAATGGAATTAAAAACACTTTTCCTGCTCCTTAGTAGGTATTGGCTGTGGCTGTGGCTGCTGGGGAGGAGTATTGGGATTACGACGGGGAGTATTATGACTATGAGGATTATGGTGATTACGAAAAGGATGGCAATGCCAAAGATTACGAAGCAGAAGAGTATCCTGTTCTTGAAGGAAGCGCAGGTTTTTTCTTGATTATTATTTCAGAGTTCTTTTCCCATTCTGTCATGTGATTTAAGGCCCAAGCCCAAACCTATGAAAGCGCCTGCTTTCGGCAAAGGCGTTATTTTCAGCCTTGTAGCAAAGTAAATAAATTAAATAAGTAAATAAGTAAATTAAGATAAGTAGATAATAAAATAGTAGTAAATAGTAGTAACTAGTATAAAATAATAGTGAATAATAAAATAAGTAAATTAATAAATTAAATAATAAGTAACTAAATTTTATGTTTATCTACAACATAAAAGTTTTCTTAGATAGCTAGCCTTTAAAAAATTAGAAATATTTTCAGTGATAATAGTTCTTTTAGTAACATCAAGTAACATTCACCACTCTTTTAGTGAAAGGATGGTGCACCACATGAAAGTGCTAGCTTTTTGCTCTTCATGCTTAGCAGTAGTTTTCGTAACAATTACATCAGTAACTTTAAGATTATTGACCTTACCTGAGCATAGCTCACAGTTGGACACGGGGCGGGGTGCCCCGCGGGGCGGGGTGGGGCGGGGCAGAGGTCTTGCTCCGCGGAAATTTAAAATTAGGTACTGTATCGACTTATTTTTCCTGTTGGGCCTCAGCCGCCGCGTAAATACTATAGTGCAATCGCCTGCCATGATTGCATGTGCTTCTGTTGTAAAACTGCTGGCAGGTCACTAAATTACATAGTTTGTGTGGGTGTGTGTGTGTAAGATCGTGTATGTTTGCATGTACGTCAGTAGTTAGCGACGGCGCACTGTTAGCAACAGCCAAGCACACTCATTCTAATGGTGCAACGAAACCTGTTGCAACAGTGTTTCGTAGACTGGATATTAGCGCGTCGTTGTCACAGGTTGATTTAGGTGGCATTGGCAATCATGCCATGGCACGGCAGCGGACGTCTGCGTTCGCGGAATTTAAGAAAGCCTGCTTGAAATACTGTCCTTGACTCCTATGTATGGAATTATGGATCCAGCGGCCGGCAGCGTTTTTTGATTTTGGATTATTTGCAAATTATACTATGAAGATTCGGGACCAAGAATCATCTTGTATGCATGTCACGCACCTAAAAATTCACGTCACTCATGGGGCACCTAAGAATTCGGGTTTCTAGACTCGGAGTCTCCATTTTGTGTCTATTCTACAGAGTTAAATTGGTTTTCCAAAGTATCGATAACGTCAAACTTTATGCACAGCATCGTCAAAGGGATAGACACTTACTTACTCTGACAGTCTGGGACTTGACTTTGGCGTATCATTTACGAACGCAACGTGCGAGTGAAGGTAACCCAATACTCGAATTCGACTCCATCGTTTTAACCAGGACTAGTGAGCTTTGGATATAAATACGACCAAAGTTACTGACAATTGATAATTTGTTCTGAATGAACATTGTCAACTGTTGAGTGTTGAATGTTGATGCTCTCCTAATTGGCCAGAAATTGATATTTAAGAGAGACAGTCGGCGTTTAAATGTTGCTTTTATAAATTTTGGTGCCGCGTTTTATATTCGAAGAATATCCTCAGCGCTGCAAGCAACTCGCACCAAAATCTATCCAAAAATAATTTAACTTTACTCACAAAGCGAGCTTGTCTTAATTTTGATTTTGTATTCTTAGTGCGCTGCTAACGTTAAAGTTCTCATGTGCGGAGTTTGTTTTACACGTCCGCCTCCGTCAAATCGCACCCGTCTACCTACTTTCTTAACCTTGCTGGCTTGCTTCTGTTACAGCTAAGCCTTTATTTCAGTTGCAAGAAAATGTTAAATTAAAGAAAGAAAATTTTGAAAGAAAAAAAAATTAAAGAAATGAAAGAATGGAAGAAATAAATAAAGAAATGAAAGAAATGAAATGAGAAATGAAAGAAATGAAAGAAAAAATATTTAAGTAAATGAAAATTGATACTTATGAAGTTGAATACGTGCATACTGAAACTGGCTATTCATAGCCAGTGAAAGTTAGCCTAGTTAGCTGTGATAGCTGTGGGAACTCAGCTGTTAGTCTGACTCCAAAGGTCAGCCAACAAAGAGAAATGGCGTAACATGGCTGACATTCTGACAAGCTGATTAATGATTGTCAGTCAAAGGGTCAGTGGAGGTCATGCGACACTTGCAAGAAATGAAAGAAATGAAATGAAAATTGGAAGAAATGAAAGAAATGAAAGAAATTTTTAAAGAAATGAAAGAAAATGCAACTGAAATAAAAGCTTAGCTGTAATGTACTGCCTTTGCAATTTTTGCCGTTACACAGGCATGGTAAAAAAGATCACAAAATATTGCTTTCCCCGGAATCGATCCAACAGCCTTCGGTTTATGAGTACAACAGGTAAACCACTACACCAATCTCCCGTCTTGTATTCTATAGCTAAGAGTGCCTACTAAAATTTATTCCATAAGGTGCTTATGTTACAACATAGTTTTGGAACCTTTGCAGATAAAAACGACATACATGCCTATTGAACGAAATCTGAAGGTTTTGCAGTCTGATTAGCAGACAGGTTTAGTACGTGTGCATCAAAAGTTACATGTTTGCTGTCCCAACAGGTTTACGATGGCCTCTGGCAATGCACTTGAAAATTAAAACTTTTTGCTTACTGAATGTTTTTACGAAAATTGGGCTTGTTTGAATTTGTCGTGCTTTTTGTGCTACTGAAGCAGTAAAAAATTCAAGCGATACCGATTTCTAAGCCATAGACTTATGTCCATTTAGATGGCAAAATTGTGAGCACGTTTATGCTTGATATTTGTTGATAAAGGCTTGAGTAATCAATGGTTGACGTCTAAGTATATGTAGGTTGTCATGTACCTCAATGTGAAAGTGTTGTTTCTGATACATTTACCGGCGAGGGCGTCAGGGGGGTGTCATGCTAGTGGCGGGCAAACATGCTGCGTTTGAGCAAAAATGCGATTTTCCTGCATGTTTCACAGGTTAGATTTTAAAAAGTTTGTCTTTTTATTCCGCCTGAAGGCGGAATTATTAGAATCAGAACTTTGTATGAAAAGCGTGCAAGATCCTTACGTACATACTGCATTGCTATATGTTTTACACACTGTTGGTCTATAGAAGTGAACGTGTTTCAACCGTGGGGGGCATCAATACCAAAAACAAGTAATTTCAGCTAAATTTCATTACAAACAAGCTAAATTGCAACAACCAGCAAAAATTAAAACAATATACGAACGTAAATTTCAGCCACCCCAAATGGATTGCGAAATTTGTAATTTTGCTACACGTATCCCCCTTGACTGCAAACTTTTATTTTATCTAGCAGCTGTCTGATTGGCTGTTGGCGTTTCTCCACAGCCAATCAGCGTCTCTTATACCTATTGCCGTATGAACGGCTAATTAGACAACTTGCACGGTTACGTGCTAAGATTCTAACTGTATTATCTATTGTCTGCTGATTTTGACTATACCTACAATCTGAACTGAATAAAGAATCGTCTCTTTATATCACACCTAAATTGTATAATGACATGTTAAACATCTGTAATAGCTATAACAACACAAAATTCAGTGATAGTTTCTGTTAAACAGAAGATGTTAACAACAAAAAATTTTGTTTTAATTTGAAGCAAAAATATAAAAATTTTAATTTCATTAAAGGCGCTTTTGCAACTGTGCTTTACGCTGATTATTATTAGCGATTAGGTGGCGCAGTGGTCAGTGTGAATGTCCAGAAACCTGTATATAATTGGTTCGATTTCGAGTCCGGCAATCACTTTTGTTTTTGGCACCTTATGCGAATTACCATTGTATCTCTCAGGAAGAAATTTTACTCCCTTTTAGGAGTCTACTTGTTTCTTTAGGCTCCCGCCCTAACGAACCCTATATTTTTCACAGTATTATCTGTTTAATAAAAAAGTATATGTTTGCTAATGCATGTAGGTAATTACGTGCTAAAGCACTATAATTAATGCCATTATGAAAATTGATTTATGCAGAAAGACACTCACAGTTTTTAGATACGTCTTGAAAAAATGGGGTAGAATATAGACATAAGGAAAACTTTGACTTTAGAAAGTTGCCGCTCCAAAGCAACCGAAATAATGAGTTTTTGTTGGTGAATTGAACGAAATTACATTTTGTGATGTGAACCACATCTTCAAAAAGTGCAGCAATTTTTGGCTTCAGCATGTATACATACATATACGCTGACTGCTGAGGAAAAAAGTTCCGGAGTTTGACCTCCTTTTGAAAAGTCTAGTACCACCCTTGGCAACCGATGTGTTACTACCTAGTTTTGAGAATAATAATCTGTCCCTAGATTGATTTGAAAAAGTGAAATATTGACTGAACGACTTAGCAAAAAATTTTGCTAAAAAACTACTATTGTTCTAGTTGGCAGCAAGATTTTCGAGGCGCCCCGTCACGGGGCGGGGCGGGGCGGGGCAGCGAAAATCTGCCCCGCGTCCAACTTGAGTATAGTTTCAAGTTAATGGGAATGTAAATGTTAATTTTGCAGTGGTGTGAATAATTTTTTAGGTGAGATTGTATTCCGTTTGTGGTCCAAGCTATTTGGTAAACTTCCTGAATATGACTAAACGGGTTCACTGTGATGAAGATACTGCACTGGTATTTTTACGCGGTGACCTCTGCCGCCGCGTATGCACCACATTAGGGCAATGTCTGTAACGAAGAAACATCTCAGGTCCAGCCTGCCTCTAGTGTTGTTGCTGTGTGCTGCACACGCACATAACATCAGCCTGTGCAATTATTACTACAGTGGATAACCGATTTTGTTCGGCGCTGCATCGTTACAAATCATATATTGATTATTACTGACATTATTACGCCGCGGCTTATATACTATAATAGAAAATGTCAATTAACACGTATGTGCTTTCATACTGTAAAATAACACTGTTCCATTTGGCAGGTCAGAAATAACATTATGTGTGTGGGTGTGTGTTGTCATACTGCGTGATATGATAGCAGCTCTTGTATTATGTGTGTGTGTGTGTGCATGTGTGTGTGATGGAAATACACGGCTAGTGCTGTGCACAGACTGCAGACTAACAGTGCAGTTACGTAGCGGTCACAGCAGTTGTGCTACGGCTATCGATGTCATTCCGCTGTTCATGTATCTATCTATACATGACTGATTTATGTTATGCATGTGGACTGTCTTACATGCATAACATGAATCGAACAAGTATAGTCTACAGTGGATTTGAACATAATTTACATTAGCTCAAAACTCCAACATTTTAAATTTCAGTGCAGTTTTTTAGCAAACTATTGTTAAACGTTACATGGCATCTGTGGCTGACAGACACTGCAGCTGATTTTTGCACGCATTTTTTGGCGTTTCCTACAACGTGATTGTAGCTTGTGAGCCCTAAATGGGTCAGCGGATGGAGGTGAGTACCCCTCTCAAGCATTATGTATTTTTACGTCTCAAATTGAATAAACTCGGCTTAAAAATCAAAAGTTTTTCACACTTTTTTACTAGGGGTTACCGCCTTCAGACGCCATTTGCTTGTAACTACGTGACTTAGTGATTTGAACTTGACTTTTAGCTCCGGTGTTTTCGGCCGGTCGAATTCAATGCAATGTGTGCATGTGTTGTTATTTAGCAAAATTTTGTGTTAAAATATCAATAAAGTTCAGTTTTACCCATTACAAAAAATCGAAAAGTCAGTCATACCCTCCAAAGTTTTTTCCTGGCTACGCGACTGCTGATATACGCCTAAATTACAGCGGTCGGGGGGGGCGGTAATCCCCGGAAGCTAGAGACATTAACGGCATTGTATCTTCTACAAAGTGCAATCTTTTCCAAATTTGTTTATTTTTTGGGGGTATATACGCTTCTTGACAACTTTGCAAGGTTTGACTAAAAGGGAGAGGTTCAGACGGACAACCTGAGCAACCACCTCCTTCTGACTCCTGACTACGCCCTTGGCACGGCAGTCAAAATGCCACACTGGTCAATTAGACCAAATTTTTGACTTTTTTATCAATGTTGATAAAAATTTCTTGTGAAATCAGATCACCCAAAACCGGCACCATTCAGTAGATATTACTGGTCGTATGAGTTTATATGTAAACATAAAGACATATGTATACCATGAAGTAAGATCCGCCCTTTCTGTCATTCAATACTGGTCAGCACAATGTCAACCATGAGTAATCTGGGTAAGTTACCACTTACCACACTAGGCAGAACGTAATATTGCCGAAGCAGGTTTCCATATGAACCTCCTCTGTAAGGTACATACAAATTCACCCTTACCTTTTACCAAGAGTACATAATAGGGAAGAGTATGACACTCTTATCCATACTAGCTAATCGGCCGGGACGATGCTCCGGCCGACATAGCCCTTTTACGCCTTCAGGAGCGGGGTACCTCCTCTCGAATCAACACATGTCTTGATTTCAGGCGAAGGGGAATCCACCCTAGTTTCAGCACACTAGGTACCAAGGTGGTGTCTTGATTTTGGGGGGAGAGGGTAGTCCCCCCTCGTTTCAGCACACTACCAGCAGAAAATTGTAGTGTCTTGATAGATGTCATACTCTTCCCTATTATGTACTCTTGCTTTTACTTAGTACTAGCAAAAATGCCGCGTTATTTGTGCCTTAGAACAGTGAGCAATTTGAAATTTCTCTCGATCTCATACACAGTTTTAATGAAGTATTTAAGTCAACTTTACAAAGTCTGTTCGATATAGTAACGGGCTACTCGGAAGACGTACTTGTTGACATTCGTTCCTATGCAACAGTTTTCTGAACTGAAAACGCTGCCCAACACCTGTTTGCCCGTCTTCTTCAGCGTCCTCTGTTCAAGGCAAAGTGCCGCGAAAGTAGTTAACGTCGCCTGTCAAACTGTTTGCGCGGCCGCCGGCTAGTTCAAAGTCTGTCAGAGCAAAAGGTAAATTGCATATTAATACAAATTGATAAAAAAATTTGTAAAAAATGTATAATGTGGACAAAGTGTGGACAAAATCTGCACGTTGGCATTGAATCATTTAAAATCAAACATACGGTGCATTAAGTATTAGTTTGGTTTGCTACATAGTTGACCTAACGTTTTGCAATCAATTTTTCAAAATTAGTTTAATTGCATATAAATACGTAGTGAATCCTAACGCAATTGTATACATCATGCAAATAATATCAATATTCGAGTGTGGAGCATTAACTGTAAATAAATTAAGCCTTTTGAAGCTGAATTCATAAATGCTGAAGTTTGGTCACACGGCTAGTGCAATTTCAGTTACAACTTAACTGCTAACTTCGACACGCGAAATACATAATAGAAAGAGTACATAATGGGAGGATGACATTGTTCATGACTTCACTATGACACTTTTTCCATCGTCCATCTTGGCAGCGCGGTAAATGCTTTGCACAATAACGGCCGAAAAGGTACCTAAATGGGTACCCCTACCCAAATGGGTACCCCTAGCTAAATGGGTACCTGGTACCCAAACGGGTACCAGGTAATCAATGTATTAATGTATTAATGTATTAATTATTACATTAATTAATTAATGTATGTAATATAGTGTGTATTTTCAGTTTATAAAATTATCATAGCATAACATAAAATACATGGAAATTATGAAAAAAATTTAATTATTTAATCAATACTTGAGGTGCTCGTGTATCTCGTTCTGCAACGTTGTGAGGCGGTGATCCAGGCTCACCTTTATTTTCTATGGAAACATGCGCCATGATACACCAAACTAAACTCGAGGTTCAATTATCTAACAAAATGTACAGTGCGGTCACCAAGGCGGTTTCTACTGTTCTTTTAGTTGACACTTGCAAAATTTAATTATCAAATGTCGGAGTTCATGTCAGGTTCATCTACTGTGTTAGAGTTAGACAAAGCGGACAGACAGAAAAGTTTTTAAGGCTTTAAGGCTTTAAGAAAAAAGGCTTTTGAATTTAAATTAAATACATACTTTGCGCGATATCTGTACTAATACCTAACTAAACATAATGTATACCATGACGGCTGTACCTATACCATCACAGGTGTATACTATCACGACCAAACTTAAAATAAATTTTCAAGAAGCAAAAGTGCCTTTGTATATCATCACGACCGACTATGTAAACACAGGTGCGCTTCTGCTTTGGTTGGACTTTTTGTATACCATCACGGCTGTATACCATCACGGCTATATACTATCACGACGTTCACATAACATTGACTTGCAATGTTTCGTTGCATAAACCAAAACAAGTTTTGTTTGGCTGTTTTATTATTTCCTTTGGTTTTCATACAAACTTCGTCAACTCGATACAACTATACTTTCATACAAACTTGTATACAGTGTTAGAAATTGTAAAGTCATAAACCACATGGTATCATCCGTTTTTCTTAAATGGAAACTAGTGATGTAGATTCGGACCAACAAATGCCATTTTATGTAATACCCATTTATCCCAACACACAATCACAATAACTGGTTAGGTGTATTGCAACCGTGCTTACTTTTGCATAGACCTATCAATCTGTGAAAGTCTTCAAATTGTTTTAATAAAAAATGTTGCTGGAGAAGTTTTTTAGCTGCACAACAGGGTTTAACTGACCTGTGGTCAGTTTACTCGAAAACTCATGCTTTATACTTACTGAAGATTTTGCCGCAGATTGGGCTTGTTCGTCTTCAGTTCTGAATGTAACCACTAATGCTTATGTTTTTTTATGACAATATTTTCAGATGCATGAGGCACTTTTGTGGTGAATACTTCGTTCTAACGTTGAAACGTGCCTGAGCGGTAGCTTCCGATCTTGTAATATTTTACTTTTTCCGTTTCCTTTTTTCTCGTTTTACAGCTCATATACTTTTTCAAAGTTACGGCAACTCTTTATTTTTACATATGCTATAGGTATATTACATGCCAACCACGTCATATCAAAAATGGAAGGTTTCAGGTGGACCTCCGTTTTTTGTGATGTTTCATTTACCCTCAATTTTACAATTTTTTGCCATGTCAGGTATGATTTTTTAAGTGACGTATGCATTAGTTTATAGTTGCGGTACACACTTATTTTTTACATACGAAAAAGCCACACTAAGTATCTAACATATCGTAACAAATATAAAATTTTCAGCATTTCGTGTTCAGCTATGCTCCATTTATTTTCAACTTTCTTATTTTCAGCCCTTGCAGATTGTTGTTTTGTTTTAGCGCCTTATACACTTTTTCGAAGTTTTGCTATGTACTGTATATCTATACATGTATTAGCCACATTATGTACCAAATATAATGTATCAAATACAAAAATTTTCAGTTAGACCCCCGTTTTTTGTAATGTTTAATTTGCCTATTCTATTTGTTTATATCTTTTGTTTAAGCAACCTAAACTTTATTTTAGAAAGTTGCGCTACGCACTCAACTTTATATTTGTGATAACCAAACAATGCATGTGACATGTATAAACTTATTTGAGTTTGAATTAGTTTCAAATTTATAGTAAATAGTTTCAAATTTAAAGTCCATCTTGCTTTACTGGCATCAAAATCATGATAATCAACTGATCACTGCTCTAATTTCGCATTGATTGACCACAACGTTGCTAAGTTTTACTCACACTCTAAAGACTACTTACACGATTTTAAATGTGGAAATTTTTAAATTTTTCTTCAAGTAATTTCAAAAATTAAAGAAAAAGTACAAATAGTTTCAGAAAATGCAAAAATGAATCATGATTTAGAAATTGCTAAGGCAGCCATATTTAATTGGAAAGTCCACGTTTTGCGTACAGTCCATCAAGATCAAGCACGCTTAAGTATTCTGGACACAATGGAATCTGGCATTTCTGCTCTTATGGTAATAGACTGGGCAATGAAATGGAAAAAAAAAGTAGAAGAGAAAAACAATCAGAGGTTTACGGTAAACGCACAATACCTTGGCATGTGAGCGTGCTGTTGATGAAGACCGATTTACAAAGTATTGAAAAAAACTTTTGTTCAGGATTTTGTTTTTTGATCATGTCACCCAAGATGCGTCCACTGATTCAGCAGTCTTGGTCGATGTTTTGAAACGAGCGAAACGCAAAAAACCGCAACTGAGTAAAGTTTTTGTTCGTTCTGATAACGCGGAATGTTGTCACTGACACCAGGAATTTTAGACAAGACCGCAATAAGAGTGGAGAGGTGGGAATTTTCAGCCGAACAGAGCGGAAAAGGTTTTTGTGATCGGATGGCAGCTGTAATAAAAAGACGTAATAAATGCTATATAATAGATGTAATAAAAAGAAGTAATTTGGAAATAAAAACAATAAAGTAGCAACAGCCGAAGAATTTGCAAGAGCTGTTTTATCACACTGTTGGCTCAGTGGTGTAACAACAATTGCTTCAAATCTAATCGGAATACATTGACCAGTAAAAACAAAAATTCAACACATACGAAAGTTTAACAACTTTCAATATGATGTTGTATGTAAACTTGAGGGTGTGGCAAAGCTACATGATTGGTGGTGTTGGATGTTATACCAAGAGTACATAATGGGAAGAGTATGACACTATTCCCATCGGCCAGCTTGACAGCGCGGTAGATGCGTTACACAATAACGGCCAAAAAGGTACCCAAATGGGTACCCCTACCCAAATGGGTACCTGGTACCCAAACGGGTCCTGCAGGTACCCAAATGGGTACCCCAGCGTTTTGATTGGGCCCTGCAGGGTACCCAAATGAGTACCCCTACCCAACTCGGTACCTGAGGTACCTAAATGGGTACCAGATACCCAACTGGGTACCTGAGGTACCTAAATGAGTACCAGATACCCAAATGGGTACCCCCTCATCAGCCAATCAGATTGCAGCAGCCCTTAGCTCCGCCTACGAGCAAGCTACCGTAATCGCACGTGCAGCGGTATATGTGACGTTGCGAGTAATGCTGTCTTTATATTTTAGCATTTTTTTGCCCCAACGACTTACTATAAGACATAAACAAAGTCTTAGTTAACTGATGGAACTTAGTTAAAACTATTACATAATTTTTTTAAACAATCACTGTACAAAGTGCTCATTTTTTGCCTTTTTATGCAATTTTTTAAGAAAATCCCTTTTCAACTGCGTCTTTGTTAATTAAAATCATTTTGTAAAGTTCCATCAGTAAACCAAGACTTAAGAAAGTCTTTGGGGCCAAAAAATGCTAAAAAATGGAAAGACAGTATTACTCGCAACGTTACATAATACCGCTGCACGTAGGATTACGGTAGCTTGCTCGTAGGCGGAGCTAAAGGCTGCTGCAATCTGATTGGCTGATAAGGGGGTACCCATTTGGGTACCTGGTACCCATTTAGGTACCTCAGGTACCCAGTTGGGTACCTGGTACCCATTTAGGTACCTCAGGTACCGAGTTGGGTAGGGGTACTCATTTGGGAACCCTGCAGGGCCCAATCAGAACGCTGCGGTACTCATTTGGGTACCTGCAGGACCCGTTTGGGTACCAGGTACCCATTTGAGTAGGGGTACTCATTTTGGTACCTTTTTGGCCGTTATTGTGCAACGCATCTACCGCGCTGCCAAGCTGGCCGATGGGAAGTGTGTCATACTCTTCCCATTATGTACTCTTGGTTATACCAAAAAAATTGTTCGAAAAACGCACGATTGTTTCAAAGTCAGTATTTAACGAAAACAAACAACATGACTCTGCAGATTCTATTTTTCATTTTTCAAGTTGGCGGAAGCCTATTGCAGCGAAATCCAGCGTAACGTTTAATCCATTGGAAGTGCCGACGAAGAAACAATCAACGTTGCAAACACTGCCAGAGGTTTACTTGAAAATGATTGTATGCTCTCTTGTGTTGAAGACGGTTGCATTAAAACGTATCAAACATTGAAAAACTTAGATGACCACATTGATAGGGGCATTCATGTTTTTATGCAGGAAAGGCTGAGCCTTAAAAAAGCAGCAATTAAAACATATAGCCGCGGAATCAAAAAAATGGACACACATACAGCTTATCCAACTTTGCAAGCTGCTGTTTTTAAATTGGCGTATGATGCGGATGATGTTTTTTTCGGTCTACCTATTGCATGGGCACTGTGGCAAACTGAGAGTCCTAAACAATTTTTTTAAAACTAAGAAAAATCTAACTCGCTCGCTTTGATGAGTTTGAACAGACATAAAATATTTGACATAAAAGATAAAATTTTGGCTACAGAAATGTGAAAAGCAAAAACAAATAAAAATACAAAACTATTCGAGCCTAATGCGTATTTACGCTGGCAGCAAGTTGCACATTTTTTGCACAACAGTCGATGAGAAGAAAAGTACGTGGACCATTACCCTTGGACGACAGCATTAAGAACTCAGATGAAACCTTAGCCGACAATTTGTGTTTGGAAGATGGAACCGTTATAGAAATAGCTACGCAGAAAATGTATTGCGACAAATCAAGAAGAATTTGAAACAGAACTTGAATCTACAAATTTTGATTTTACTGCTATACCGAAACGGTCTAGAACCAGGAAACCTAACACCGGATGAATATTTTTCATTATCATGATTTTGATGCCAGTAAAGCAAAATAGACTATAAATTTGAAACTAATTACTATAAATTAGAAACTAATTCAAACTCTAATAAGGTTATACACGTCACATGCATTGTTTGGTTATCACAGATATAAAAATTGAGTGCGTAGCGCTACATTCTGAGATAGAGTACTAGTACTTTGTTACACTGCGGCCCTCGGTCTTATATACTCCGCGTGAGCTGGCGGGCTAAATCTCAAAGTCGTGACCGGTGCCTAACTGTGCCGGAGAGCGCGCAGTACAACAACTTGACGCTGTGAGCGTCGAAACTACAGCTGCAGAAGTCGCTCAATAACAGGTTCGGGAGCACTCTAAGTAATAACTCTACGGGCCCTAGTAACGCAAACACAAAACTAAATATTGGACCAGTACACGCGAACAACAACTAAAACTAAGGCTTTATTGCAGAGCCACAAACTAGAATTTATACAGTAGAACCAATTTCACAATGCGACAATAACAACTGTAGAGAACAATATTAATCCGACAATAGTGAAGTACTAACTCTGAGACGTCGGTATTGTAGTCGTAACTATTTAGTATGTAAACTATGATTTTGCCCCCCCCCCCCGAGATTGAACCCACGACCGACTCTCAATTTCCCAGCAAGCCAACCGACTAGCTTGCATTGCACTTTCTTTTGTACTAATTCCAACTTTCTATTTTAGGCTCCAAATAAGTTTCCCCCTTCAGAATATATCTCGAAACATAAACAGAACATAATTAAAGTACTTTTTAGACCAAATTTAGGTTCATAAAATAACTGCAAAATATGCGCCTCTTTGGTTTAATTGCGTCCTTGTTGCTGTGGCAACCAAACGTGACTACGAACTCTATGCCAAACGGAATGCCAAAAGGGCTAGGTCAAGGAGGCCAGGGCCCTGCATTTACAACAACTACAAGAAGTTACTCCAAAAAGTTACTCATATGCAGATCTAGGCTTGATATTCACAAACATTTTTTTGTCAGTTTCGTGATACCCATATGGAGCATGTTACTTAAAGATATAGTTTGTGCCTCTTTGCTTTCAAGCTTCGAAATTCGACTACGAAAACGTTAGTTATGCCTGATTTTTGTGTTTGCTTTTGTTTTTATTAGTTGAA
>JASANF010016305.1:0-17264 GCA_030248245.1 Trissonchulus sp. WLG1_4 | reverse complement strand
TATCAAGTAGTCAAAAACCTTGTATCCGCTAGCGTTCATGTATTTCGGTTTCAGTCACTGCCCAGACAGTTTCGAGCTTTACGTTATTATTGTAGGAACAATTGAAGGGCAAACAGCGCTGGAGCGTGAAGGGCAAAATGACTGGTTTCTGGACTGCATACAAAAATCTGGATGTTCTGACGCTGCAAGTAAGCCATTCGTGTTACCTTTGCAATTTTGTATCATACAAAATGAAACTTTGATTATCAATTTATCGTTAGCGACAACATAGGGGCAAGGATATGCTTTAATCTGCTGCTGCTGCTGTGAAGATTTGCAGAATTGTTTAGGCTCTTGGCACCACATTATGTGTGAAGGCAACAGGTTTCAGTGATGTTCACTGTTCCTGACATTATTTAATCGCCATGGAGTTGATACCGTTGGTTAGAGCTGAACAATTGGAAATGAACACAGAGGCCCGTTTAGTAGGCACTAGGCACTGGCGGCAAAGCGCTTCCGACGTGGACGTTAAATTACGTACGCAAGTATTGCATCTTTTTGCTACATTTTGGAGTAAATTGAATACAGTCTCAGTTTGTGCAGCCTAGGAATGGCCCTTATAAGCACTACGTTAAATTCAGTTATTGGGCAGACTATCAGTATTTTAGATTTAGATGTAAACTTATTTGTTTCAGAATGCTGGTCACTTTGTGAGCGAAAATGAATTGCCAGCCAGTCTGCAGATGTTCGTGAATTTCCTGCGAGCCAAGGACTATTACACGCCCACTGGTCTGCCCACCACGCCCCAGCCCTGCCAAGATAACTACTGCCGCACCAATCTGAACATGAGCACCAGCATTATGCCATCCACTAGGTTGGTCGTATGTCCTATAAATCGTGTCTTGTGCTCAATTGATCAGGAATTGATGCATTTCGTTGATCACACGTTTTCTTGTCTTTTTGACACTGTTTGCAGTAGTCTTGATCAGGCTTGAATTACTGTTGTAGCATTTCTCAGACCCCAACTGGTTCATCCCCAACTGGTTCGTCCCCAACTGGTTCAACTGGCTCATCCTCATCTGGTTCAAGCACTACCGGCCCAACTGGATCAACTCCGACCGGCTCAACCGGCAAACGAACCACTGGAACTCATAGCCCCAAAACCACGACGCGTCCAGGCACCGTCAAAACCACCACTGGCCGTCTCCATACCACCACCAGCTTTGCCAGTGGTCTTAAACCAGTAGCGGCTATTGTACTATCGGTTGTGGCTGCTCTTCTGATGTTGTAAAATGTGGTCCGCGTTACATTGCCAATTCTAGCACGCTAGCACCGTTATAATGTATTTTATGCCAGTAAATAATTTTGCTGTTTTCGTTTTGTTTATTAAATATAGGTTTACAGAATCAGTTCGAAATTAAAAATCGATTGCCAAAATTTTTTGGGCGGTACGTTATACTTTCATAGTTGTTTATGTTTATGGAATTTCGACAGCACATAATCACTACCTACAACGGGATATACGAAAAAAAGTAGCACGCATTTTGCAAGTAGCGAGACAAAGTAGCCAGATATAATATAAAGTCTGGCTAAAAGTGTCCAAGCGAATAGCTTAACTTGGGGGACACTTTCGTTTTCAAGTGTCTAGGCGGACCCTTCAGTTCGTCACATCGGTTCCGACTTCTGACAGTATATATCGCACTGCGTTAGCGTATCGCACTTTTTATTTGTTTTTGTTGTTATACCAGCACTGACCACAGTATATATGTCCCTTTTGGGATTTTTACTATTTTGCGCTCCGCATTGGACGCACGTCCGACGGTATAATAGGAAGAGTGTCATACTCTTCCTATTATGTACTCTTGATATTATATATAAGTTGCTTAGGTTTCATTTCTGCATAGTGAGAACCGAGCCAGCATAACATAAAAGAATAAACAACACTATAGCAGGCTGATGTTTAGAACTAAGCGAAGAACAACAACGAACTCAACGCCCTTTATGACGGTTGAAGCAGCGATCTTATTTAAGCATAAGTGAAACAAGGCCACGAAGAGTATTTTATTCAATAATTTACAAAACAAACTGAATACAAGTAATATGAGAATTTACAAAATCAGAGAACCTACACTAATAACCAGTACCGTACAGTCTACGTAAGGGTAGGGTTTATTCAAGGTAAAATGGAAAACAAGTCGATTTTATCGGTGAATTTTCTGCGAGGTTTTTGTGACATTTTGTATTAGGCAGTCAAATTTTCGAGTTTTATAATTACGCACAGTATGACAGTAAGTAAAATAGGTACAAAAGCTGTATTTTAACTTGCATATCTTGGTTGGCAAGAATTGACCTGCTACCTGCTTTAATTCAAAGTAGTGAATTTGACCAAACCGAAAATACACAAGACTACCTACGAATTATTTAGCCTTACTGAATATAGCAGAGACTGATAGATTGTTTTGTCAATGAAACAAATGAAGTCAGGTTATTACAGGGCCTTTTCTTTTTCTTTTTCCGCAGCGATAGCGGCCGCGGCAGCCTCTTGTTTCTTCTCTTCTTTTCTCGAGCGGTACTCCCCACTGAAGTCATGAAAATCTCGAGGGTCTCCATTTTTGCCCTCCACCCAAAACGTTTTCAACATTTTGCCGTCCTGAAACTATTACTTTCTCTAACTTACATGGAGGAAAAAATTTGCTACAACAGATTCATAGGATTAACTTACGTTGTCTTGATTGGAGTTAAATTTAACCTTACGTCGAATCAAAACTCCGTTTAAACGTATAAATATTTATTGTATAAACAAAATTGGGTGATACACTTTTGCGCTGACACTTCCAAAATCTACACAAAAACAGTCATGCTAAGCTACTGTGAACAGTAGTGACAGATAGCTAGTCATAGCAGAAACTACGATACGAATGTCAGGCTGATTTTGATTCGTAATAACAAGAGTACATAATAGGAAGAGTATGACACTCTTCCTATTACCTACGGGCGTGCGTCCAATGCGCAGCGCGAAATAGCCCGTTTATGTACGGTTTTGAGGGGGGGGTACCCCCCCTCAACTGAAGACCCTGTACTCAACTGAGGGGGGGTACCCCCTACTCAGTTCGATACCCCGTGCTTTGTCAGTGTCTTGAAATGAGGGGGGTGGGTACCCCCCCTCAACTGAAGACGGGGTACTGAGTTGAGGGGGGGGGGGGTACCCCCCCGCAGTTGAGCACGGGGTCTTCAGTTGAGGGGGGGGTACCCCCCCCCTCAAAACCGTACATAAACGGGCTATTTCGCGCTGCGCATTGGACGCACGCCCGTAGGCATAATAGGAAGAGTGTCATACTCTTCCTATTATGTACTCTTGGTCATAACTATTAAAACTATGATAAAATTATGATACTCTTTCCACACAAGCAGCATGGCAAATGGATAAGAGCAAACAAAACAAAACCGACGGAATCGCGTTGATGGCACAAACAAACAATCGATATAAAGAAGGAATGATGGCCAACTCTGCGAAAAATAACGTTTACTTTCAAAGGGTGATAGGAATATGGAACAAGCACAAACAAATCCTTCTGCACTTGATCCAACGTCTTTCGTGTCACATCGCTGATTTGAATTTTCATAGGCTAAACAGTAAAAGTTAACTTTTGAATGAAAAACTACCTTCAAACAAATTGACAAATTAATTCGTTTACAGTCCAAAGTTTAAGTTTCCAGGCAAGCCTTCCCTCAAGCTCAGAGGAAGTGCACCGTAAAACAGAAAAAAGCGTCCTTCGTGGCCGTAAAATGCTCCAAAATATAGCGAAAAGCTAAAAAATTATGAAAAATATATGAGTTCATCACAGTTAGAACCAACCTGTCCAGTGAGCTCCATGCTGTGCGCGATGGAGACAGTCTCCCCGAACAAACAATATCGTGGCAGTTTTACACCAACCACTCCAGTTGCAACCGGGCCAGTGTGTACTCCTAAAAGTATATACTGTTTAATACAGCCCACGACATCGTCGTTAAAAATTAATTAAGGTTCAAGATGAAACATTAATTTCAATGTTAAGAATTAACGCAGTGATTTCACTATGCTTCATTCTCCAGAAACGAGTAAAAAATCATACAGTAAAAAATCGCTGACCTGAACAGTGGCCGTTATGTTCACAATCTCAAGTACAAACTGATTATCTTATTAGTAAGTATCCACTTCTGCTGACTTTCGCCAATTCCATTATTTGGCGATAGCGTGCCAATAAGCAATGTGTGCAAGATTAATTTTTAAAGCCTGTTTCACACGATGGAAAAAACGCGTGGGGCGGCCCTTGGGGCACCCCATGTGGTTTCACACATGGAAACAGGCTTAACTCAATGATAGCCTAATTGAAAAATTTCAATTGAATAGTATAATAATAGAACTGTGCTCTAAAAAAGAATATGAACAACTTGTTGTAGAAAGTCATAACATTACAAGCAGCCGTTAATGCTTTAAGAAAAGTGCCACTTCAGACTTGAATGTAATATATCCATAAGTCCACTACCGTTTTACTCTACGTATTTCCCTAATTCAACCAGCTTTCTATATTGATGAAACCAGATGGCTACTAATCAACTATACGATTCATATACTCAGGCTAATAAATAACTAAACACGGCTTCCCCCCCACCTGCCCTGACACGGATGCGTTTGTAAGTGGTCTTTTCGATCATCTGCGTGCGTACGGCTTGCATGAGGTGCAGTGCGCAGTCACAGGCCAGTTCAGCGTGGTAGATGGTTCGCGTCGGGGCCCCGGACACAATCATGTGCGCGTCGCCAACAACTTCGACCTGAAAAAATAGCATAAGCGGATAAACCGTGGTTCAAACAAAGAAAAAGAAAAAGTTTAGCCACCAAAAATAGTAGCAACTAATAGACACGACTAATCAAGTTGTTTGAATCGTTATTTGGTCTTGAAGCAATCACATAACCGGATAACTTTGCTCATACTAATGACCTCACTCAGTTGTGAATGCAACAATTAA
The DNA here is from genome assembly GCA_030248245.1 of Trissonchulus sp. WLG1_4. NCBI lineage: Eukaryota > Metazoa > Nematoda > Enoplea > Enoplida > Ironidae > Trissonchulus > Trissonchulus sp. WLG1_4. The sequence goes on along the minus strand of JASANF010016305.1, from coordinate 12,278 downwards.
ACCCTCAGTTGTGCGTGATTTCAAAACGAAAAAGTTTGAAAAAGTGAAATCTGAGTTGACTTTTCAAAACAGAATTAAACAAAAACGGATAAAAACGTCATAATCAACACCCACGATGATACTTCTTGGCGAATTGGTGTTCACCTTGAAAACTCCATGTTCTGTGATGATTTCGTCAAAAATATCATAAAAATCATTGAGGAAATTAATCATAGCAAAAGCGCTGATATTTCCGGTCAAAGTGGTGAAATTGACGACATCCGTAAACAGAATTGTCACGCTCATGAACGACTGAAATCGAAGAAGCCAAATTCACAAATGATAAGAAAACATCCCTCGAAATTCTTCTTAAACAGAATTTTCTCGCGCAAACTTAAGCCTGAATTTGTATGTTTTGCAATTAAGAATCAGTAACTACGAATAAAATAAGACAAAATAAAAACAAAGGGTAAATCAACGGCGACGACAGCATCTGATTGGTTATGTAAATGTCACAGAGAATGTAGGTACCTCGCAAACTTGCAGTGCCGTCAGTCCGCTTTTCATCCGTTCAGCAGTCGCCTTCGGCAGCAATTGATACATGAGCGCCATGGTGCGTTCTTTTTCATCCTCCAGTTGACTCATACTTTGTTCTAACTGAGCCTTCTTCGACTCTTCCTAAAATCGGTGATAATACACAACTTTGAATATGAACCGATTTAAATAATTTACATTGAGGCCCGGTTCATACTTCGTGTTTTGTGTTTTGTGTTTTAGTGTTTTCGTGTTTTTGTGCTCTGTGTTTTGTGATTTCCCGGTTCATACTTCGTGTTTTGTGTTTTAATGTTATCGTGTTTTTTGTGCTCTGTGTTTTGTGTTTTCCCGGTTCATACTTCGTGTTTTGTGTTTTGTGTTTTAGTGTTTTGTGTTCTCCGGTTCATACTTTGTGCTTTTGTGTTTTGTGCTTTTGAATTGTGCTTTTGTGTTTTTGTAGTTTCTACTTCGTGTTTTTGTGTTTTCGTGTTTTGTGCCTTTGACTTTTGTGTTTTCCAGTTCATACTTCGTCTTTTGTGTTTTGTCTTTTCAATTTGTGCTTTCGTGTTTTGTGCTTTTAAATTGTGCTTTTGTGTTTTTGTAGTTTATACTTCGTGTTTTTGTGTTTTCGTGTTTTGTGCCTTTGACTTTTGTGTTTTCCAGTTCATACTTCGTCTTTTGTGTTTTGTCTTTTCAATTTGTGCTTTCGTGTTTTGTGCTTTTAAATTGTGCTTTTGTGTTTTTGTAGTTTATACTTCGTGTTTCTGTGTTTTCGTGTTTTGTGCTTTTGACTTTTGTGTTTTCCAGTTCATACTTCGTCTTTTGTGTTTTGTCTTTTCAATTTGTGCTTTCGTGTTTTGGGTGTGTTTTGGATTTGTTTTCGAAACATGGGCTCTGTTCATCTTTTCAAAATGTGTTTTTGTGTTTAGCCAATCAAAATTGCCTTTTGTTCTTATTAAATTTTTTTCTAAAATACTATGTAATACAGTTAGACGAAAATTTTTATTTTCTCCGAGTTTCACCCTCATCGAGTTTTTAGAGTATTTTTATACAGTGACACTTTTTTTAAATTAAATAATTTATAAAAAAACTTTTCGATAAAAATTTAAAAAAATACAAAACACAAAAGCACAAGCAAAAACACAACTTTCGAAACAATTAAAACGCCTATTCTTTAGTTTATATTAGTCAACAAATGAGCGTCTATATTAAATCTTCTTAGTCCGGTGAAAGTTTAGTAACGTTTAGAAACCGGACTAAATATGACTAGTTCGACTAAATTGAGTCTAGTTTATACGTTTAGAATCCCGTAGAAAACTTTAACCAGCCACTCTTCGACGCTAGTAATGAACTACCTAAATCACCTGATCTAGCAACAATCGGATTTCTGCTTTCTGTTGGGTGGCCGCTAACACAAGATCACGGCTGGAGTCGTGCATTGCAAAATCATTAATAAACAGTCCAGTCTTGAACATTTGATCCAGATTATCCATCCTAAAACAATGCAGTTCAGAATCCACTAGCATACCAGCAATTTACAAAAGAACTATTTAAGCCCGGTTCATACTCGTCCTTCTCCTTGTCCCTATCGTTTTGTCTCCAATTCCAGAAAAACTACCTGGCCAAATGACCCAATTTTGTGGGAATAAAGTATTGTTGAAGTCCATCTTGCATGGGAAAACTTAGACAAAACAATTCTGTCAATGCTTCATAATAGCTGGTAGAAATTGTCCTCGACCCGCTATCCCTATGTTCTTAAGGACAAGTATGAACCGAGCTTATTTCAAAAACTGTAAACTTACTCAGTAGGCAGAAGTCACGTTGATACAGTGTTATGAAACAAAAATATGTACAAGCGAATAAAACGGTAAAATGCACATTAAACAGAATCTTTCATTTTCTGGTATGTACTAAACGTATTACGTTTCTTTTCTCTTTTTCTTCACAAACAGTAAATATACAATGCATGCTCGACCTACATAGGAACTGGCAAAAAACAAATAGATTCCCATTCCTCCATGTAAAGCATAGGGCCTTTTAGAGACAAAAATCGTTGTCGCTCTTCCACTGTCATTCGACGCCGATCGTAAGCCACTAAACCACAAAGATACGCCTGAAAAGCCTGTGATTAAAATGTGGCTTTTAATTATAACAGATACGTTCACAGTCAAAAAAATAAACGTTTTGTGATGTTTTTATAGCTTAGTCACTCAAATTTGTAAAACAATTGGAAGCTTATTATGTAGATGCACTACTTGAATAAAGACGGTCGAACCGATTTTTGAAGCAATACCGGCACTATTCACAAGAAGGAAGTTGTTTTTTTCTGAAAACATCGGGCTGCCTGTGAACAGCTGTCTATTTATACATATGTACATGCTTTTCAACTTTGACGAATCGCGTAAGCGGAAAAGGTCAATTCCTAGACGTAGCAGCGCTAGTATAAATAAAGTACCTAATATTTTGCACATAAATGATTAGTACGTTAGTACCAAAATTTATCCATTATCGATACATGAAACGGTCCATGAATATACAACAGTTATTGTTATTTCTTATCACTACAGCAACAACAACAAACTTTACAAAATTACGTTCATCTAAGGTGGTTGCCAAGTTTGGTAATTCAGTGCCCTCGATGAACATACGCTGAACGGACATTAATTCGAACAAATTGTTCGAATAGATCAATACCTAAAGAAATAAAATAACTACAGTATCGACAAATTGCTGTAGACTCCAGAGCCAAAAAAGAGCCACAGAGTCCCTTGATTAAAGAGTCAAAGTATAATATAATACTTTAACTCTGCAACAATAGTAAAGTATTAGCAAGTAATTTTAGTTGGTACTGACTTATAATACCTATCATAATAAGTAATGACAGTGGTACGCACAAATGATGCCAACCGTTCAATATTATAAGCAGACTATATTTCACAAAAGTGGGCCTAGTTACCAAATAATGATTTTATAGGCAATGTACGAGTAATTAGAGTCAGTTCACAGGAGATTACAGAACAGGTCTAGCAATCAGCAACTAACTTGTTCCCATCGAAACGCAACCAGAGGTCGAATTAGAAGAAAAACTTCATTAATTTTCCTGCCAATGATATCCGGAATAATTCGAATGAGACTAATGCCAATATTTTTGATACGCATTCCACGGTTGAACACAATGATAAAAGGAAACACGTCAAACAGCATATCTGACGTGATCCTGACAATACTGGTGATCAGATCGTCTTCAACACCCTGAAATTATTAGCTGTCTGTTTGCGCCACTCCGTTCCACCGAATAAGTATAAGACACGGTTCACACCGAGATACTTTTTACTTTATAGGAAAGCAAAAGTGTTCACACGGCCTTAAATAAGTAAAGTAACTTTTTACTTAAGCAAAAATCGTTTCCGATTGGCTAAAACTAGTGCCTTTGTACTTAAAAAGCAAATCTAACCAATCTGAATGAAGCTGGAACGGCGGAGCATCTGTTACAGCACTCGGATTGGCTAGAATGCTTTAGTAAAAAGAAAATGATCAAGGCAGTCCTACTTTTACTTGAAGCTAACGTAAAAACTAAAAAATAGTTTCCGCATGAAACAAAATTTTTAGTTGAGGCGCTTAAGTATGTAAAAAGCAAGTCTGTGTGAATCGGGCCTAACAGGTCTCACGTGGACGAGCTTCACGCGGCCTGATCGGTTGCAAAGCCAAAATACTAGTCACCTACTAAATCAAGGCTATGTAGCTAGTAGAGTAGCTAGTTACTTAGTTAAGCAATACTACATAATAATGTCTCACTTTAGCGAAGAAGAGTGAGACAGTCATCAGTATACGCTCGTCGTTTTCTGAGTACTAGTACTAGTACTAGTTTAAGTTTTTTTAAACAGGTATGCATGCCAGCAATCAGAAGCCAGCTGCTGTTGCGATCATTGCGACCATCCTGCCTGAGTGCTGAATGCTGATTGGAGCACATGCACAGGAGCTCTATTCTGTTTGGCCGCATAATATCTGCTTAGAAAACAAACAGGTACGCCGAAAACGACCTGACATTTGAAATGGAACATTTGGTTTAGCTGCCTTGGTTTGGAACATACCTCCTCTTCCATTTCGTTTCTGTAATCTACGTTGTTAAAGTGTAATCTCATGATCACGTGACTGTTCCCTTTCTCATCCTTCTCGTTGTCCAACACTTCCATTTTAACATCAGTATCGTACAAAGTCTACACAACAACATAACACAAAAGCATAACATACAGTATTGCACCGTATGGACTGGTGGAAGTCACAAGCTAATGACTAAGCAACGCATGCTTAGGGTGGCGCTTAATTTGCATGGGCCCGCAGCACCTTAAATTTTTTAAGAATACAATATTGAATGTATACATGTAACGGGATAAAATTAGGGGGGCGCTCGACCCAAATTTTGGGGACCCTCTCCCTATGATCGACCAAAACTGCCCTAAAAAGTGCATTCTTTTCCAGTTCAATTTTGCCCAAATTGTTGATAGCCTCTCCCCAGCCCCTTTTTTGGGAGCGTCTCCACGCCTGCCCTCATATATGATTGAATGAGTTTACAAAGAGCATTTATTTCGCGAATATTAGTGTTAATTTAGTGTATTTTAACCAAGAGCGATCAATTTTACCCCCATGTAAGCATAAACAGTCTAGTTTCTACTAAAAACATTTTGTCTGACTTTTAAATGCAAACGACCATTCAAATTCAAACCTTAAAAATGAATGAATTAACAATTTTGTGTCTCAAAAACGCATTGAAAAACTACTAAATAAATTCAATTGCAAATTTGACAAAAGTCCATACCGAGGAATGTCTATATTTTGGCGTAGCTGGACAGTATAAACACAGTTTAATTATAATAGAAAAAGTTCAATAGTCTTCAAAGGTTTGTCTATCGTCGTTTGTAATACGAAGCATTTAGGTTACGTGCAGCGTCAACTATGCTTAGCCGGCCACCTGTCATTAGCTTGTGACTCCAAACCACAACGCCACAGCACTACTGGCCTATATAAAGTACGGTACCTCTGATTCTTGCTCTTTCCTATAATCTACATTGTTGAAGTGCAGCCTCATGATCACGTGAGTGTTCCCTTTTTCATCTTTCTCGTTGTCCAAAACCTCCGATGTTACGTCAGTGTCATACAATACCTACAGTATGATTAAAGACACACTTTCGTCAAGACTACCAGCTCATAAGCTCTTTAAGCGTCCTTAAAGTATCTGTTTCAAAATAATAAATAGCCTATATTTTTCTGCATCTTCTCATCATCGTATGCTACACATAAAAATTACAATACTCTAAAAATTATTCTCAGAAACAACCCATTCGGGTCTCGGACACCTCAACCAAAAAATTGATGCTCTTGATTTGATCTTGAAGGTTAGAGAGTTTAACCTTTTCAAAAATATCAACACATTGTTAGCCTGATGACATGACTTTTCAACCCTGACAGCAATTTTCAGACAATTCAACAACTATCTGGCATAGTTTCTGAGAATAAGATTGTACCCAGAAAACGACTTAGAAAGAATTGGGAAGTTTAAGCTCACTTATTGACATTATTGTACAGTCTTCGAAAAAATATAACATCACCCAATACGCAGCGTTTTCAGGTACTGCACACCACAAAAAATTGTAACTATATTCTCAATAATTAATAGAGTGAAGCAAATGTGTCAATTATCTATCATAACAGATACTATTAGATTGAGTTTTAGATGAAGTAAATTGTAACTACTGGTTGGAAGCCTTTGCAATTTGTTAAAGCTGCCCATCTAAAGGCCTATTCACACCAGAGCGCATTTTGCTCCATGGCGTACGTCATGGCGTACGCCATGGCGCATGCCATGGCGCATGAGCGGGCGCACACGCACACGTGGATTATTCATTGTGTGAAATAATGCAGCAGGCAGTGTGAAAATAGAATGCGCCCGGTCATGCGCCCTCGTGTGAATAGGCCTTAAGTTAAACAAATCAGGACAATATTTACCTCATTTGAATAAATTTTTAATAAAGCGCTTACTTTAGCAATATTCTTGATTTGACCTTGAACATAATATAAGAAACCGGTTCTTTTGCTTCGATAATGCAAAGTTAAACCAGATTTACTCTCGTGCTCGCAATAAAAGGACGGCGGCTGCAATTCCGGATAACTGAACCTGAAACCAGAAAACTCTATTTGAACCATGAATTAGAGTTCGCAACCGATCGAAAACTTTCAATCCGAACAAACACAACCCGAGCAAAGGTACAACACGGTCCGACCCGACCCTACACTTGGAATAGTACTGGAACTTTTATGAAAAGACGTTGGAATGGAACATATGGGAATCTCCAAAGCGATCTGCATGAGGGTCCCCTTGAAAAGCTAACTGATGTCAATTAAATAAACATGATAATCGGTTGATACAGTCCTAGGGCTCAGACTGCGGTGCTGATCTCAGTAACTCATGGATTACTTAAAGCAAACACTAACATGCATGGGCAAGACAACTGAAGGCATATGCCATACACAAACTATCGTTATGTTACCTCATAGTTGCGGTACCCAGTTTCTAAAATTGCCTAACGCTAGGATTTATATTTTATTAACAAAAAAACACATAAATGAAGTAGCTGCTCGTTGGAAATATACTTGGATTGTATATACTCACTCCACCTACTTTAACAAGCTCAATAAGTTGCTTATTCTCGCTAATAAAGTCTTGTCCAATTAACTGTTTATGTAATAATAACGTATTGATTACCAGCCTTCGCGCCATTATTAATCAAATAAATTTAAATATACAATACAATACATTCAATTTTGGTTATAACCTCGAAAAAAATAAGGGTTTCCTAACTTCGTCGCCTAAACACTAAATCAGGCCTAAACACACAACAAACATGTTAGAACTCTTAAGGCCTATTCACACGAGGGAGCATGAGCGTCGCATGAGCGGGCGCACGAGCGGGCGCATGAGCGGGCGCACGCGCACACTTGTCTACTATATGGTGTGAAATAATGCAGCAGGCAGCGTGAAAATAGAATGCGCCCGCTCATGCGCCATGGCGTGCACCATGGCGTACGCCATGCAATGCGCCATGACGTACGCCATGGAGCAAAATGCGCCCTCGTGTGAATAGGCCTTTAAGGGGGGGCTACCTACCTAAAAAAGTGAAAATTTTAGGTTCTCCGATTCGCTTCAAATTTGCACACAATGTAGCCCTAGGGAAGGCGCATCGCAGATGTAACAAACTGGAACCAATGCATTTGCCAATTTTTCACCCAAAATTCAATTTTACGTGTAAATCATAGGCGCAAAAAAAGTTTTTTGTGGTTGCAAAGCGCCCCTTTACTCGAAATTTTTGTTAACACTGACGAAGCTGATTTTTACATGATTCGATAGCCTAACGTCATATCTCGACCTCTATGATCCATTTTTTTTAAATTTTTACCCATGGCCTGAGCAATGACGTCAAATGTAAAATCACTCAAATTTGGCGGGTCCAAAAAACGGCCATTTTTTCACATTTCGCCCTCGATTTTAGATTTGAAAATACCTACATATCAAAAATCCGGATCGTATGATTTTGCGCATTAATGTGGGTTACTACTATGTCAAGTTTCAGACTGATTGGCTTAATGTGGTTTGTGCTAGAACTGTCCAAATATATAAGGGCTACTTTTCGGCGTACTTTTGCCTATGTAAATACACAGACAAACGCACTGAACCAAAAGTGCACCTTCAAGATTAATTGTTCTTATCTGAGGTAGAGGTGCCTTGGGGGAGTAACATATGTGAAAATACGCAAAATTGGAGAATTTGACCTAGGTAGCCCCCCCTTAAGGGGAGAAGTTTCAAGAGAATGTTTTGCAAGTTATAATTTTGATCACAACTTATCATACCGAATATACTCGTGCAGATTATCCAGACCGTTGAGAAATTCCACAAAGCTTCGTCCCAAAACGCGCAGGATTTTGTCATACTCGTACTGTCTGATGAAATCGTAAAAACTGGATCCGATTCCGTCAGTCACCTTCTCTACAGCCTCCCCCGTCACATCACAAGTGGCCCATATTATCTGTTGGGCGAGACCTACAAAAAACTGTAGATGTTAAAATCCTACAAACATGAAGGATCAAATGTCATACCTTCCGCTAAGGACCGCTAAGGACAGCCTGGACTAAGTATAAACGTATAAAGTATAAAGTACACATAAAATAATAACTGTTGAGCCCGATTCATACTTGTCCTTATCGTAGGTATTGTCCCTAAGCAATTACCAAACAGCACGAATAGCAATTTTTGCAGTTTATCGCATGAACAAAAGTGGGGTCAAGTCCAGTTAGCCTAGTGTGTGAAAAATTAACCAAGATGATTGTCGATGCATTCAACTGAAATTGATCTGTGTCCCTGTCCCTACGTCCTTGAGGACAAATATGAACCGGGCTTTAAGCTGCGACGGAACGATTCACGTTGTCACAGTCATGTCTCTACAGGAAAAAGAGAGCCACTTTCAAAAAAGTATGTCTCGTGTTGCAGACTTTCACACCTTCTATCAATTAATAATTAAAATGCTTATTAACCTATCACCGACAAAAAGATTGAATCTTCTGGTACATCATACCTTCATCGTAAGTGTGATGTACTTCGAAACTGGCCATTTTGAGATTGGCCACAAACTGCACCTCTTGCCAAATAGTTGGCCCATGATATCGTCGCACGTAGTCAGCAATGTTTTCCAATATTAACCCATACATTTTATGTCAGCGGCTTTATAGCAAAACAAATCAAGACATTAAGACAAACTGCTCTGCTGATTAAGAACGAAAAGTGCTTCATGATACTTAAGGGTTGATTCATACTTACAGCCGATGTCCGTTAATCCGGCAAGATTACGAAATAACGCAACATTCTGATTTTGTTCACTATTAGTGGCATGATTATTTCGTGATTTCGCAGACTGAACGGACAAGCGGCTCAAATTTTGTCAAACAACTCTTCTGATAAATTGGGCGGAGGGGCCCTTCTTAGTCGGGGGGGGGAGGGGGGTGCAAAGAGCTATAGCCAATGGTGAGGGGGTCACCCTGCTCCCTAGTTTCCAACTTAGCTGTAATCAGGGGGGGCATTGTGTTATCAGTCGGTGATACGTGAAAATGAAGCCTGCACAGTGCACAGCCCGGGAGTCGAAAACCACTGGAACCAGCCCGGCCCGATTAATTTACATGTATCTGTGGCGTAGTTCTTTTCGTACTGTTGCAGTCTGCACCGAAACAGGGCTTCAAATCAAAATTCAATATTAAAACTCAAAACTCACATTCCCGCAAGTAATTACATTACATAACACATCCTGTATGTATTTACTTTAAAAAATCTATTACTTCCTTCTGCTTCTCATAAAAATCAACATTAACCACATTTTTACAAGTCCTGAAAATACGTTAGTGACCGTAAAAACTGTACCAAAAGCTTAAAAGTAGTCCACGGCAAAACATTTCAACCTGAATTTCAGCAGAGTACTTGTTCGTCACCACTAATGGTCCTCAGCTAGACTCAGTATAAGCTTAGATGCTGACATTTTTAATATGGTCAATTAGAGAATTAATTTTGGCTACGATAGATTAAGTAAGCCAATAAAGTAGCCAAATTATTATGAGTGCTAATGCACAGTCATCAAGGAAAGTAGAGTAAGTGACAAGGTCAGAAAAAGTTATCCACTAAGCATAACTACTGAACTCAATAAGTCACATACATAATACCTTTTATAGAGCTTGAGGCTATAAAATATGGTAACGTACTGAACTATAGTTGTTTAGAGCACCACAAAAAGTACAAACACAAATAGCCAGTTTGTTTATTACTGAAAAAAGCATTGAGTACAAAGTAAATTCCACCACAAAAAAGCAAAATGTGAACTGTTCTGCAAGCCTAAAACAGAACTAAATCCAATTTCAGTAATGAGAAACTGAATTGCTTAATGGTTCCGGAAATCAGTTGAAAAACAGTTTCTTAGGTATCTGCAATCAGAAGCTACGTCAAAAACTGGACTTTCAAGTAAAAAGTGGATAAAGAGTCGTAGTTTGATACACGGGCAGCACTGAAGCCTTCATTCTAAATTTCACCAGCATTTAATCAAACTGATTTGTCCAAAAACTTTGTTACGAACCAGTTGATATTTCGCTAACATAAGACACAATAACTAAGTAACGATTTTTAGCAGACTGAAACGACCATACATGGGCGTGGGGGGGGATTGCTCCCCCCCCAACCGGACCGCGCTCCCCCCCAGACAGGTCCGCTCCCCCCCCAGAATTTTTTGAAAGTAGCTCACGAAGCTAGAGCGGCCGGGGAGCAAAATGGGTGGCTCACTAAGCAAAATTCGCCGGAAAAGTTGCTCCGCACCCCCCCCCCGTCGTCGGCTCCCCCCCCAGTTTTCTTTTGTTGCACATGTGTGGAAACGACTCCACTGTTCTTTATAACCAAGAACCTTTGCACAAATTAATATTGACTGGATTAGATAACCTAGCTTAGATTACGTCTTCATAACTCAACAAATTAACTAAATTTTTAAAAGTTTGCAAGTAATTGCAGAGAGTACGGTTTAGTCGTTCTAGCAAAGTTCTACAAACTTTCGTCAAACATATAGGGTGGATTTCACAAAGGTGGTTTAACTAAACCATGGTTTTACGTACGTTTTTATATGATTTGCACCAGGGTTTTTTTTTTCAAAATCGGCACTGTGTAAATGTTGTGTAAATTAAAAATTTGCTGTGTAAATTAAGGGTATGTTGTGTAAATTTTTAAAAGTGAGTATTTTAGCATTTTTTAGGTAAAAATTGACCGTTTTTTCACGTGAAAAGTAATATTTCGACTTTGAGACTCGAACTACCTACGAAAATTAAAAAATGAGATAATTGAAAATTTTTGCGTTTTTCTCAGTTCAAGTATCCGACACGCCAGGGCAAGCCCCCCTAAAATTTCGAAAAATCCGAAACAAGCCCTAACACCCAGGCCGAGACCCCGTGTACATGCATGGTTTACACAGATAGAGAGTTGTTCTATCAGCCAGATCCTGCTAATTTTTTTCAAAACTTTTACAGTAGTTTGACGTAGGACAAGAAATCGCTCAGCGTGGCTGATTTTTCACTGTCAACTTTAAAGTGCATAAAAACGAATGCTAAAATAAAAAAATCATAAGCCGTTTAAGAGCAGAAACTGAAAATTTTTTGTTTTGGGGTCAAAAATTAGACTTAATTTTGTTAGGACAAAGAGGTCACAGGCACAAATCGCCACTTTGCGAATTTTTGTAATTTTCACAACCAAAATAGGCCGTTTCATCAACTTTTGGGGCAAAATGGGGCTGTGTAAATCACTGTGTATTTTTATTTTTTGCTGTGTAAATTAGGCGGCCGATGTGTAAATACACCCTATTTTACACAAAAAAAACCCTGATTTGCACATAATTTTATTACGAAATATCGCCTGATTCGTTACGAATTTCCTAGATTTTCTTAAACCACGGTTTTAGCTTAGCTGAAATTTCCGCAAAACAGAGACCTGCTGTGCTGGAGGTTTCAAATTTCAACTGCGCTAAAACCATGGCTTAAGAAAATCTAGGAAATTCGTAACGAATCAGGCGATATTTCGTAATGAAATTATGTGCAAATCATATAAATTACGAACGTAAAACCATGGTTTAGTTAAACCACCTTTGTGTAATCCACCCATAGAGTTACAGAAGTTAATCTAGTTGATCTAATTCAGTTAA
>JASANF010016304.1:0-11049 GCA_030248245.1 Trissonchulus sp. WLG1_4 | reverse complement strand
GCCTATTCACACGAAAGCGCATGAGCGGGCGCAATCAATGATTAGAATATTTAAACTGCCTGCTGCATTATTTCACACAATGCTATAGGCGCCAATATTTAATATAGAATGCGTCCACTCATGCTCCATGGCGTATGCCATGGAAGAAAATGAGATTTCGTTTGAATAGACCTTTAATTTTTAATTGTTATTCAATTTAAAGTACAAGCACGAAATAGGCAAAACTATTAACTGATTTTATTGTTAGAATGACTGAGTTACCTATTTAAAATTATCTGAACAAAAACTAGACCAAAATACCAATGTACAGCTTGTCATACTAGATACTAATATACTAAAAAGTAATTAGTTGAGTCTATTATTGCTATTTATGATGATTGTTCACAGGTCACAGCTCTTCAAATTCGGTAGCGTTTTCCTGAAATCAAAAGGGTAATATTGTCGACTTGATTTGAAAGGAGTTGAATTATAGATCAGGTTTAAATACCCAGACCCTGACAATCTAACTGTATGGGTCATGTTTTTGCTTTCTCAGACATGTTTCTTACATTTAGCTATTTCAATACTAAACTAATTAGTTTTCATTATCTAAACACAAGCAAAACTTTTTTCGCATTTGTGCAAGCAAAAAAATACCACTCAAAAGTGTACTTACTATTTACAGTATATTAATCAGGGAATGTTGAATTGCAATTATTGCAATATTTTTGTTTGTTTGCAATTTTTCGGAAATATTAATCGCTCATTTTTGAGTTCGCAGGTCAACAATTTCTGTGCTCAGGTTTTCCTATAACTTCACTTACTGTCGTATGTGGTTTGCTAGTAGATGAAGATAAAGCTAATTTAGTATTTGTAGCTGTAGTATCAGTAGTAGTAATAGAAATAGACGTAGCAGTATCGGTAACAGCAGCAGTAGTAGTTGCAGCCGTAGTAGCAGTAGTAGTTGTAGTTCCAAAGTTACTGTTTTTCTGAAACAATTTCAGAGGTTTCTCAACACTCAGCTTTTTCAGTACAATTAAAATGTTTAAAAAGGTTTAATTAAAAAAACTGTAACCGCGAATTAAACCGACAGTAACTTTGTGCTTACGAAACCTATTTTTACTACTACTACTGCGCGATATTGTTCGATTTCCTCATGAACTAAACTATACTGTGAAGCATCAGTACGCTGGGTTTCGATGCTTTGAGTGAAATGCGAATATGGTACACCCAATTTGCAATGAGACCCTGAAATGGTTTTAAAACCGATAAGGGTCGATTTATACTTGCAGGAGCCGTATGTCCGTTCAGCCGTTGAAATTACGAAAAAATCACGCCAATGATGCAGAAGATACGAATTATGGCGCGATTAGTTCGTAATTATGTCGGCTGAACGGACATACGGCTGTAAGTATGTATGAATCGACCCTAGCTGTACTTACAGCGTAGTTAATCCAAGTGTCCAAGAAATCAACGCTCTCAGTATTGTGACCAGCAGCCCACGATTTTCGCTCAGGGTCGAAAATCCAGACCCGACCATCGGCGTATTTATGGACGACTGTGGGAGCGGCCGAGTCGAGTGGGATATCCTTAAAGGGCGGTCGATGTAAGAGCACTTTCTCATAGGTCGCTTTCTTGACCGTTCTGGCGCAGTAGGCGATTTCACAGCCGTCAATTATGTCCGCCAAGAATTTGGTGTATCTAAAAATACCTAAATAATTCAAATTCTTATTTTATTTATTATTTCATATTTTTCGACTAAAATTGAGTATAATAAGTATGTATGTACTTTTTTACATAAAAGATTCCGATCCTATCCCAGTAGGCAATTAGCTATAAATTATAAACTAAAATAATGATAATTAATAATTTAATTATAAACTATAAATGTAAATATATTTATAAACTATAAATTAGCAATTATCAGCGAAAATAAAGTATAAAGGGTAAATTTCAACTGCAGTAACAAGTTAATGACTGAAGTGAATGTTTTTATTGGGCGTTCTTGTTTCGTATTCTTGCCTCGTGGGAACTTAGAACCGTACTGCAAAAGCAAGTTCAAGTTTTTTCACATTCAGGGCCTTTCTATATATACCAACGCGAACGTTGGTTATAACCTAGTTAACGTGTTAAATAAGTAGCTGATAAAAAATATTTCTGCACAGAACCTCCGCAAAACATTGCTTACAACCCTTTTACTGATCAGCTTAGAAGAACGAGGGCTTTTACCCTTTCGGACAAATCCTGTTTTGGGCGTTAATCTGACACGTTGTGAATTTGGCCAAAGGTATGGCTTCGGCTTGAGCCACCGGATCATCAACATCGCTGAGACAAAGCGTGATTCGACCCGCCAAGGTGACCGGTCGGTACAAAATCGGACAGGTTTTGCCACCGGTGAACGGGTTGGGTCGTTTGGGGGTGTAGGCGCCGCCAAACCGGTAGCCCAGATAGTCTGGGTGTGGTATCTGGCTTGAGCACCAGTAGGCTTGGTATGCGATTCGATCTACCACATGACGCTGTTCACAAACCTGAAAGTAAATTTTTGGTAAATAAGCATTTATAGAGGGAAAAATTTGATTGATTATATTATTTGTCGATTGGAATTGACTTTGACGATTAGTTTTTCAGCAACATTTTTAATCATATTTGAAGGAACGGTTTTAATTTTTTGAAGAAATGTTTTTCAGAATGAAAAAAGCTGATCTGCATATTGTGATTTGAGCAAGTTTGGAGATGTCGATATAGATTGAAAATTATTGAAACTTTGCTGAGCGATTTAGGCGCCCGTTAAAATAACTATTCCAAAATGAACAACCAATGAAAATTTGCACAGTGAAAGAAAGAATATAAAAGAAAAAATATACCTGTCGATGACACTTCCCAAAGATCCACAGATGTTGCCAGCAACTATACGACTCGTCGTGACAGACAGTCTCCTGTCGTGGCGGAAAACTGTACGTGCCATTGTGCAGCCCGTGTTTGTCGTAGTTGGGCAGACAAATGAAGTATTTCACTTCTTCGTTGGGCACGCTGAAATCGTCGCAGCGATAGGAAGGCCCGGACAGAACTTGGCAGGTTTGGTAGACTCCTGTATATTAATTAGTTTTAAGTTTTATGAAACGGCAGACGTTACGACTTTGATAGGTCTGAAGTCACTAGCCATGTCAAACTTGTACACTTGTATACAGTATACACGCCATGTACATACACTTGATTCTAATGTTAAAGGACAGAGGATTTGGAAAGAATAAAGAAATGGAGGCGCCGGAATCGAACTCGGGCCGCTCGCCTCGACGTCGAAAATGTTAACCACTGCACCACCGCCACCAAGTCTCATGGGTCTTAGTTCTCATTTATAGTATAACACTAGCATTATATTCCTGCCCTACCTCCTAGTGAGAAATTGCTGTGCGGCACATCACAGGAGCCGTCGTCGACATTGGCACTGTAGTGGTAGTTGAGGGCCATCGGGTCGGTGCACCCCTCCACCGTGTTGTGGCTGTAGTACTCGTCCACTGCCGCTCGCACGGACCGCTGAATTTGGCGCACAAGGGGGGCTGGGATCTCGGGCACGTTGAACTCCGTGATGTAATAGTGCAGCGGCTCACCTGTAATTAAAAAATAACCATGTTTCAACATCGAGTAAAGGCTATTTTTTGTTGATATGTAGCTAAATTTAAATGCTTGGTTACGTCACAGACAATAGTAGCTCATGATTACGTAATATTAGAGTCTCTTGTCTTACAGATCTGAGTTTAGAATGCTTAAGGTAACTAAAAGGCGTTTCGAAATACTATGATATATATCATATAGAATACGCCATAGAGGAGACTTAATATGTATCACCGAGAGTACATGAAGTTCATAGTAACTTAGTATTAGCCCCCTCGCCCTAGCTTGCTTATCTGAACCACTAGGTACCCAACCCAAATCAGTGCCCTACCCTAGTCGGTACACAACCAAGATCGGTTGGGTTAGCACGAGCTACAAAGGAAAAGAGCAGCAGATTTATGTTATCGAAGCCATCCTCGACAAACTTTTATGAATAACGCTTTTTAGCTGCCCTGATTACCTGCCACATCAAGTGCCACCAAGTTGCTCAGGGTCAAATTGGACCAGTCTTCGTTCAATCGCAGGATCGTGCTGATGTCAGGACCCCCTTGGGTTTCGATGCGACTATGTTTGGTGGACTTGGAGTAAGCCTGCTTCACTTGATCGCTGACGGTTCGGGCGATACTGGTGTCAAATTTGACGGCACTGAAAACAATATTCCTACTGAGTCTGGCTGGCTCTGGCTAACAATCCTTTTCTTTTCGACAATAGCTAATATTACAATGTAACCACAGGCCACAGCGGCATAGTCCACATCTATTTTCATTCACAAAATGACCCTTATTTGTAGGTCAATCCGATTAATGAGTATTATCCCTTAACTCCAACCTCTGCCACAACCCATCAACCCTTGCCTTCATGAATTGTGGCTGGGATTTGATTCACTGCCACTGACTAATAAATGCTTCCCAGTGACAATTTTGTGGCAGAACTGTCACGCCAGACTACTCGGCCACCAGCTCGTTTCACTCGAATACCTAAGGTATGCTCATGAAGAACATGATTTTGTGAAACATCATGTCGACAGGTTTCACTAGTAGGAGATAGGGCTAATTGTTGCTCTGAAGCAACATTATGAATGAGAGGGTTAATCACCTGAAGAACGATGCAGAAGCCGCCGCTCTGGCATCATCCAGTGTCATCTGCCCAGTGGTCAAACTGTGGCTGTCCACGTAGTCTTCCTGAGTGACCACCGCCCCCGCGTCGATCCGAGTGATCACGTGAGTCCCGTAGTCGCGCACCAGCAGCTGGGAGAGATAGTCGGCCAGGTTGGTTCGATTCTCATTGATCACTTGCGCGATCTCCACCACGCGCTCTCTGAAACATTAGATGGACTGGTTTTGTGATAGGTTGATAGATACAGTGGGATTCACACAAGAAAGCTTCCGGCAAACGCCGATTTTTGAAATACTGACATCCTGTTTCAAAATTGATGCTAAAAGCCGTATGGTGCGTGAAATTTTGCATATTCGAGTAATATTGCGCTAAGCGGTCAACTTTGCTTTGTTTCACTGAAATGGTGTTGACAAAATCCTGGAATCAGATATTTTCTATCTGGGGTCAGCCTGCAAAGTTGATATTGATAAATGTCCAAAACGGCGGACATTCGCACATTTTGCAGGTTATCCCAGCCATAGCCTGGGAAAACCTGCAAATCATTTGTGTTTTAAGTTTCCCGCGGTGCCCAGTGAGGGTCAGATTGCAGCTCTCGAAGTCAGCCCAGGTTCCTGCGATGTTGGCCAGAACCACAACCAGAATTGCCTAAACCAGAAAAATGATTACAAAATAGCCTAGAAGAACTAATTTAGTTCAGTAATTGTGAAAACCTAATTTTCAAAAAAAAAATGACAGTACACCATTAAAGAAACTTATTAGGCAACATTAGCAGAAGTAAATTACAATGCAACAAAATTAGGAGGTAATAATAAGAAAAATAGTTTATTTTCAAAAAACTGCTACAATATAAGATTAACACAGACTATTAATTAACATATAATTGATCACTTAAAGGGCGTAGTGTCGCGAAAGTAGTTTTGCTCATAGGCTGTGAAAATAGGAGAACTTTTTGTTTTGAAGAAGTACATGCAATGGGAAACTAGTCCAACGCTGTATGGTATCAAATAACTACTGCCAGACATCACACTATCAATATTGACAAATATATTGGACCAATCGTCATTAGTAAGCCAGACATCACACAATAAGGACATAAAAGTTCGAAAAATCAAGCCAGATATCAGATTGGCCAGCTTGTGAAGTACACATCATGTGTGGACGCACAATTTTTTGCGACAAATAAGAAAAAGAAAACTGAAGGTTCGTTTTTCTTCTGATTTGAAAATAAGTGTCTAGATTTTCCACAATTTATTATTATTGCTGTTTACTTATTTTACAGTTTAAGTACACCTTCACAGTTCAAACTAGTATTACTCCACAGCTGCTACGATAATCTGCACTAAATTTTGTGTGCATAAACTACAACATATGTGCTATTAGTCTGTGTAAAAAAACTAAACAGAAAAATTGATAAATGTGACTAAAAAAATGGAATGTGAATAGGTTTTTTTTGGTCATTTTTCCGACTTTGAGACATTATTGCAAACTATATGCTGCACCAATTTTGCTGAAACTTGGCAAAATAATTTGTCTTTTGGTAGATTTTTAAAATATAGAAAGAACAATTTCTGAACATTTTACTGAAAAAAGTTTTACAGTCGCGCAAAATCGACTGCTTTCGCGAGACTAACCCTTAAGGGGGTAATTGTGTTTTAGGTGTCTTTTTAAACTACCATAACTGCACTTAACCTCAACAAAAACTAGAGCGGTCTTTTTTACATTTTTTTACACCTTCTAGCTTTAAAAAACTATATTTAAAAGCAGATTATCTTTTGCAATTTTACTGCTGCTATCATTTGAATACACCCCATCAGCGGTTTTTTTGACTAATTTTTGCGCCACAGTTATGAAACTCAAGATCAGCCAACAACTACTAACCTTTTTGCAGTTATGCACTGACATAACAACCCCACGCGTTTTTTGATATAGTTGATAAGTTGTTTCTTACGTTGAGAAAATGACATTTTCGTGCAAAAATCACGAATTTGATTTTTCTCTAAAATTTTCAAAAGCCCATAACACCGACTCTACAAACTATTTTTAGAAAAAGGAAAAAAACAAGTGGGGATATTTTCCTAAAGAAAATGTGGTTAAATTTTCGAAGCCGTTGTCCGTTTTTAGATTGAGTTCTGTGGGCGCAAAAATTACACTTAAATGTCAAAAACCACGAAAACGACATTACCCCCCTAAACTCACTGGTTTCAGCATAACTGACGATTTCAATCGGTAACGATGTTTAAAGAAAGCTAAAAACAATAATAACTGGTATTAATAATAAAGAAATAATTAATAAATGGTATTAATAAATTTTTTTAATGAAAAAATGTCAATATATTATCAAAACTTATGTGAGTTGGGTCAACCATAAAAATAAATTAGTAATAGCGCACTCGATCCGACCCCAACCGGTATCCGTTTCTCATTGCATTTTTTCATAAATGCATACCGTAAAAATCAATAAAAATGATATCCATAAAATATTATGACTTCTGTTTAAAAATACAATTCGACTTTATCGAAACTAAATCTTAGCTTTTGTAGGTAAAGAAATGAACGCTAGAACAGCGCAAAAATGATAAAAAAGTTATTTTTATTTATTATTAGTAATAGTATATTTTATTGTTATTATAATTTCAACTTAAAACTTTAGTAAAACCCGGCATACTTAACAATTAGACCAGAAAATTTTTTGCTGTGGGGAGCCTCAATATATATATATATATATATATATATATATATATATATATATATATATATATATATATATATATATATATATATATATATATATATATATATATATATATATATATATATATATATATATATATATATATATATATATATATATATATATATATATATATATATATATATATATATATATATATATATATATATATATATATATATATATATATATATATATATATATATATATATATATATATATATATATATATATATATATATATATATATAGGTTTTCTTATATATATATATGTGTGTGTCCCCACAGCAAAAAATGTCCCCACAGAAAAAATGTGTGTGTGTGTGTATAGTGTAAGTGTGTATATATATAAATATATTTATAAAAAAAAAAAAAAAAAAAAAAAAAAAAAAAAAAAAAAAAAAAAAAAAAAAAAAAAAAAAAAAAAAAAAAAAAAAAAAAAAAAAAAAAAAAAAAACAAAAAAAAAAAAAAAAAAATTTAAAAAAAAAAAAAAAAAAAAAAGAGAGAGAGTAAGAAAAAGAAAAAAAAAAAAAAAAAAAAAAAAAGAGAGAGAGAGTGTGTATATATATGTGTGTGTGTAAGTGTGAATGTGATGCGTGTGTGTGTGTGTGTGTGTGTGTGTGTGTGTGTGTGTGTGTGTGTGTGTGTGTGTGTGTGTGTGTGTGTGTGTGTGTGTGTGTGTGTGTGTGTGTGTGTGTGTGTGTGTGTGTGTGTGTGTGTGTGTGTGTGTGTGTGAGGTCCCGGCGCCTCTGCGTCTAACTCGGGTTTTACTAAAGTTTTAAGTTGAAATTATAATAACAATAAAATATACTATTACTAATAATAAATAAAAATAACTTTTTTATCATTTTTGCGCTGTTCTAGCGTTCATTTCTTTACCTACAAAAGCTAAGATTTAGTTTCGATAAAGTCGAATTGTATTTTTAAACAGAAGTCATAATATTTTATGGATATCATTTTTATTGATTTTTACGGTATGCATTTATGAAAAAATGCAATCAGAAACGGATACCGGTTGGGGTCGGATCGAGTGCGCTATTACTAATTTATTTTTATGGTTGACCCAACTCACATAAGTTTTGATAATATATTGACATTTTTTCATTAAAAAAATTTATTAATACCATTTATTAATTATTTCTTTATTATTAATACCAGTTATTATTGTTTTTAGCTTTCTTTAAACATCGTTACCGATTGAAATCGTCAGTTATGCTGAAACCAGTGAGTTTAGGGGGGTAATGTCGTTTTCGTGGTTTTTGACATTTCAGTGTAATTTTTGCGCCCACAGAACTCAATCTAAAAACGGACTACGGCTTCGAAACTATAACCACATTTTCTTTAGGAAAATATCCCCACTTGTTTTTTTCCTTTTCTAAAAATAGTTTGTAGAGTCGGTGTTATGGGCTTTTGAAAATTTTAGAGAAAAGTCAAATTCGTGATTTTTGCACGAAAATGTCATTTTCTCAACGTAGAAACGACTTATCAACTATATCAAAAAACGCGTGGGGATATTATGTCAGTGCATAACTGCAAAAAGGTTAGTAGTTGTTGGCTGATCTTGAGTTTCATAACTGTGGCGCAAAAATTAGTCAAAAAAACCGCTGATGGGGTGTATTCAAATGATAGCAGCAGTAAAATTGCAAAAGATAATCTGCTTTTAAATATAGTTTTTTAAAGCTAGAAGGTGTAAAAAAATGTAAAAAAGACCGCTCTAGTTTTTGTTGAGGTTAAGTGCAGTTATGGTAGTTTAAAAAAACACCTAAAAACGCAATTACCCCCTTAAGGGGGTAGTGTCGCGAAAGCAGTCGATTTTGCGCGACTGTAAAACTTGTTCAGTAAAATGTTAGAAATTGTTCTTTCTATATTTTAAAAATCTACCAAAAGACAAATTATTTTGCCAAGTTTCAGCAAAATTGGTGCAGCATATAGTTTGCAATAATGTCTCAAAGTCGGAAAAATGACGAAAAAAAACCTATTCACATTCCATTTTTTAGTCACATTTATCAATTTTTCTGTTTAGTTTTTTTACACAGACTAATAGCACATATGTTGTAGTTTATGCACACAAAATTTAGTGCAGATTACTGTAGCGGCTGTGGAGTAATACTAGTTTGAACTGTGAAGGTGTACTTAAACTGTAAAATAGTAACAGCAATAATAATAAATTGTGGAAAATCTAGACACTTATTTTCAAATCAGAAGAAAAACGAACCTTCAGTTTTCTTTTTTCTTATTTGTCGCAAAAAATTGTGCGTCCACACATGATGTGTACTTCACAAGCTGGCCAATCTGATATCTGGCTTGATTTTTCGAACTTTTATGTCCCTATTGTGTGATGTCTGGCTTACTAATGACGATTGGTCCAATATATTTGTCAATATTGATAGTGTGATGTCTGGCAGTAGTTATTTGATACCATACAGCGTTGGACTAGCTTCCCATTGCATGTACTACTTCAAAACAAAAAGTTCTATTTTCACAGCCTATGAGCAAAACTGCTTTCGCGACACTACCCCCTTAAGTGATCAATTATATGTTAATTAATAGTCTGTGTTAATCTTATCTTGTAGCAGTTTTTTAAAATAAACTATTTTTCTTATTATTACCTCCTAATTTTGTTGCTTGTTATTTACTTCTGCTAATGTTGCCTAATAAGCTCCTTTAATGGTGTACTGTCACTTTTTTAATGAAAATTAGGTTTGCACAATTACTGAACTAAATTAGTTCTTCTAGGCTATTTTGTAATCATTTTTTCTGGTTTAGGCAATTCTGGTTCTGGTTCTGGCCAACATCGCAGGAACCTGGGCTGACTTCGAGAGCTGCAATCTGACCTCACTGGGCACCGCGGGAAACTTAAAACACAATGATTTGCAGGCTTTCCCAGGCTATGGCTGGGATAACCTGCAAAATGTGCCAATGTCCGCCGTTTTGGACATTTATCAATATCAACTTTGCAGGCTGACCCCAGATAGAAAATATCTGATTCCAGATTATGTCAACGCCATTTCAGTGAAACAAAGCAAAGTTGACCGCTTAGCGCAATATTACTCGAATATGCAAAATTTCACGCACCATACGGCTTTGAGCATCAATTTTGAAACGGATGTCAGTATTTCAAAAATCGGCGTTTCCGGAAGTTTTAGCAAAAACCATCAGGAAGTCAAACGACGAATGATTTTGGACAATTCCCATTTATTCCGGGCAAGTCTAGAACAACACGTTTACACGCTTATCGCTGAACCAGATGCCGTTCTGCACCCGAGTTTTAGGTGACTTAGTAATAATTTGTATAAATAATGATTTGTAAGAATTTATTTAGTTGGTACTAAACTAGTAAAAACGAGAAAAACAATTTAGAAATCTTGCATGACTGATGATTTTTGTTTGCAAATTCTTCAATTAAGTAGTACGTGTTCAAAACATTGAGTTGTTTCCGACCAAATGTTCAAATTTTCATGATCATCACAGAAACCTCTAATAGCTGTCATTGACAACAGGTGCTATGCTAGCTCAAACTCGGTCAAAGTCTAACGCATATGATCCCACAAAATACACTTGCCATATGTGACTTTTCGTCCTATATCGTTCTTGAGTAGTATAGTGGGGG
>JASANF010016302.1:0-17469 GCA_030248245.1 Trissonchulus sp. WLG1_4 | reverse complement strand
CCTTCGTCGCAAAACGCAGCGTCTGAACATGTTGCTCCGTTTTAAAGATGGCACAAACAGCTTTGTGCAATATCGTGAAACCAACACGTCCGCAGCATCACGCGAAATCGGCAAACTGAATTGCAGGCTGGCGTTTAAATTTGCGGAAAAATCAAACGCATCCCGCATTGATCTCTGCGTCTGTTCATGCGTTTCGCAGCGGCAAAAACGCTGCGGGGAAAACTGAGTAAAATCGAAAAAATGTGCCGAGGGGCCTTTAAGAACGCTTATGTTTAGGCTTAGGTTAGTATCAGCTTAGTGCTTAGGCTGAGGTTAGGCTTAGGCTCAGGCTTAGGTGGGTGCAAAGGCTCAGCCTTAGTCGCTTGGATTAAATAAAAGGGACCCTTAACTATGTGGAATTAGTTAAGCTGCACTTCTAAACTTGGAATTTACTGCAGTGGTGTACCAGGGGGCTAGACATCAGCCCCTCTCAGCTCTTCAGCCCCCCCTTTTTCCCTTTTTTTCCCGCTTTTTGTATGCTTTGATGAACACTGAAATTTCAAAAAATTTTCAAAATTTTTTGTGTGGCTACCACTCATGCTCTAATGTATATACATGACTTATGTCTGCTATGCAATTAATAATGAGTAATGCTGACAACTATTATCGGTATTTAGTTATATATTTTGTGTGGGCTTTTAATTAAAAGTGTGGTGGGTGGAGCGGAGGACGATGTTTAGACCTTGTCACCCATTGTTTTTCTTCAATTTTTTCCTGTATGAGACGCATTTTTCAGGTTTTCAAGTCCCCCCCATGGGGGGACTAGAAAACCTGAAAAATACGTTGCATACAGGAAAAAATTGAAGAAAAACAATGGGTGACAAGGGCTGTCCTTAGACGTTCGTCCTCCACTCCACCCACCACACGGTTTTTAATTAAAAGCCACACAAAATATATAACTAAATACCAATAATAGTTGTCAGCATTACTCATTATTAATACACCATAGCAGACATAAGTCATGTATATACATTAGAGCAGTAATGAATTAGGTAGCCCCGCGAAAGAAAATTTTGGAAAATTTTTGAAATTTCAGTGTAATTTTAGTCAATTGGGAACGTGCCGGAAATTTTTTTCAGCGGTGTCATAAAACCAAAGAAGACCACGGGAAAAAAAGGGAAAAAAGGGGGGGGCTGAAATCGCGAAGGGGGGGGCTAAAATCGCGAAGGGGGGGGCTGATGTCCCCCTAGCCCCCCCCCTGGGTACGCCACTGCAGTCAAGTTAGGTTTAAAAGTGCAGCTTTATTTATAATTCCACAGTAGTAAGGGTCCTTTTATTTAATGCAAGCAACTAAGGCTAACCTTTGCTGACCCACCTACTAAGCCTGAGCCTAAGCACTAAGCCTCAGCCTAAGCACTAAGCCTGATCCTAACCTAAGCCTAAACATAAGCACTAAGCCTAAAGGCCGATTCACACGCTGCGATTTTACTGCGATTTTGCCGCAGCGTTTTTGCCGCTGCGGCAAAACGCAGTGTCTGAACAGACGCAGAGATTTCAATGCGGAATGCATGCGTTTGATTTTTCCGCAACGTTTTAAACGCCAGCCTGCAATTCGGTTTGCGATTTCAGTGCGTTTTGATGCTGCGGACGTGTTGGTTTCAACAATATTAGCAAAGCTGTTTGTCATATTTTTAAAACAGTAAAGACGCAGTAAAACAGTTTGCGAGGCGCAACGTTTGTTCAGACGCTGCGTTTTGCGAGCGACACCCTGCGTCTTGCGTTTCGCGTTAAAATCGCAGCGGCAAAATCGCAGCGTGTGAATCGGCCTTAAGGTGGTAGTGTCGCCAAAGCAGTTTTGCTCATAGGCTGCAAAATGACAACTTTTTGATTTGAAATTGTACGTTCACTGAGAAACTACTGAAATGCCATATGGTGTCAAATAAATACTGCCAGACACTAGACTACCATTATCTACCATTATTTCTAACCAATCACCATTTGTGAGCCAGACATCACACAATAGAGACATAAAAGTTCAAAAAATCAAGCCAGATATCAGATTGGCCAGCTTGTGAAGTACATGTAATGTTTTGATGGACCATTTTTTGCCACAAATAAGAAAAATGAAAATTGAAGCTTCGTTTTTCTTTTGATTTCAAAATAAGTGTGTAAATTTTTCACAACTTATCATTATTGCTGTGAGTACCTTACAGGTTACGCACAGTTTCACAGTTCAAACAGGCATTACTCCACAACGACTTCAGCAATTTGCACCAAATTTTGTGTGCATAAACTAGAGCATATGTGCTTTTACTTTGTGTAAAGAACTTAAACAAAAAGTTTTTTAATTGTGACGAAATTATCGAATGTGAATAGGTTTTCAAAACGTCATTTTTCCGACTTTGCGACTTCACTGCTAACTGTATGCTGCATCAATTTTTCTGAAACTTGGCAAAAATATTTGCCTTGAAACATATTTTTAGAATATATAAAGAACGATGACCTATCTTTCACTGAAAAAGTTTTATAGTCGCGCAAAATCGACTGCTTTCGCGAAACTACCCCCTTAAGGTGGTAGTGTCGCCAAAACAGTTTTGCTCATAGGCTGCAAAATGAGAACTTTTTGCTTTGAAATTGTACGTTCACCGAGAAACTAGTGAAATGCCATATGGTGTCAAATAAATACTGCCAGACACTAGACTACCAATATCTACCACTATTTTTAACCAATCACCATTGGTGAGCCAGACATCACACAATAGAGACATAAAAGTTCAAAAAATCCAGCCAGATATCAGATTGGCCAGCTTGTGAAGTACATGTAATGTTTTGACGCACAACTTTTTGCGACAATCAAGAAAAATGAAAAATGAAGGTTCGTTTTTCTTTTGATTTCAAAATAAGTGTCTAATTTTTTAACAATTTATCTTTATTGCTGTGAGTTTTTGACAGGTTATGCACAGTTTCACAGTTCAAACAGGCATTACTCCACAACCGCTCGAGCAATTTGCACTAAATTTTGTGTGCATAAACTAGAGCATATGTGCTTTTACTTTGTGTAAAGAATCTGGACAGAAAAATTGATAAATGTGACGAAAACATGGAATGTGAATAGGTTTTCAAAACGTCATTTTTCCGACTTTGCGACTTCACTGCTAACTGTATGCAGCATCAATTTTTCTGAAACTTGGCACATATATTTGCCTTGAAACATATTTTTAGAATATATAAGGAAAAATGACCTATCTTTCAGTGAAAAAGTTTTATAGTCGCGCAAAGTCGACTGCTTTCGCGACACTACCCCCTTAAGGCTCGATTCATACTTACAGCCGTATGTCCGTTCAGCCTGCAGAATGACGTCACTAGCAGCCTAGTGCAGTGAATAAGCCAGCGTATGTGACGTCATTATTTCGTCATTTTGTCGGCTGAACGGACATACGGCTGTAAGTATGAATCGGCCCTAAGGAGGCGCTCCTGAAATGTGACTTTTCAAAAAACGACAGTTTGGGGCCAATTTTAGATACACAATGGCAAGCTGGTGTAAAAGTATGCCTAAATACAAAAAATGAAGTTGATTGATGCAAATTAGCATTCACTGCAGACCAAACGTGAGTGGAATTTCGGCTTGCGATTTCTCTTCGCAAGTAAGTAGCTGTTGCACAATCAATAGCTCATTTTGCTCGCCTCAACGTGATCAAGCGGTCGCAAAAAGTCATTTTTGATGAATATGATTGATATATTGAAAAACAGTAAAATCGCGATTTTTGAAAAACATAAATTTGGCTAAATTTTTTAGATACTATCGATTTGCCAAAAATCAAATTTTGCGACCGCTCGAAGATGACAAGGTGCATTTACGTGCCAAATTTTAACTTTTTTCGTTGAGCCAATTTTTTAAAATCGCAAGCCGAAAATTTGCGTTTGTATTCACACGCACTATATTTCTGTCTCATGCAGAAAGTATTGCGTTAATTCACAAAAAAATTATACCACACTCAATAAAACACCAAAAATCTTTAATTACGTTTCAGTAAAACACAACTGCTAGTGTTTTTCAGGATTTAAAATTCATTACATACGTGTAAATGCACTGGCTTGTGAAGGCAATTCCGTGAAAATCTGTTTTTCTTGACGAAATTTGCTCAAAAATGTTCAAAAAAAATTTTGTGTGATATGTACATCAAATTGAAGGAAATTCGCTTCTGATCAACTTTTGTTCTTACGATGCATGTTTATTTTTGCTCGTTTTTAAAATAGTGACCAAAACCCACATTTCAGGAGCGCCACCTTAAGGGTGCATCTTCGGCAGGGGGGGGGGGGAATTCAAACAAATATTTTTTCAGCGTAAAAAAAAGTTTTTATAGGTTTTCGCATGCGCTGAGTTCATTTTTAGCAGTTTCCAAGCGAAAAAATGTTAATTTTCAGCTTTTCCACAAAATTCAAATGTTGTCGAAAATCTTAATTTTTCGTCATATTGGGGCTAATTCTGGCAAAATAAGACCAGCTCGCTCATTATATCAGTCAGAAAATGTTGATTTTTTCAATTATAAAATAGGCGAAATGAACTTACTTAAAATGAATTTAAAATTCAAACTTGTATACTTTTTTGCGCAGCAGATGTCTATTAAACATTTTCCCCAAAAAAATATCACATTTAAGGCATAAATACGGCGTTACAATAAATTCTAATGCCTCATATCCTAATTCAAAACTTCCCTAATGCTCACAACCAAGCTCACGCTGACGGGCAATTTCGGTTTTAAAGTTCAGCTTTATTCATTTTTCCACAGTAGCAAAAGTCCGTTTATTTGATGCAGCAAAACTAAGACTAATTTTTTGTTCACACACAACGAAGTTAATCGTGAGCACTAAGCCTCAGCCTAAGCACTAAGCCTAAGCCAGGGGCCGAATTCTCAAAATTACCTGCAGGTAAAGTTAGGCTAACTTTACCCACAGGTAAGGTAAAGGTAAAGTCGTATTCTCAAACAATGACTAAAGCCAACGTGATGGCTAAGGTTATCTTTAATATTCGGGCACGAAAAGTGTTTTATCTTGTTTCGCAGCTAAAGTTAATGTATTGTGCAAATTTTTAACCTTAACCGTCGACGTCAACCTTGTTTTCAAATTTAACTTTACCTTTACCGGCAGAATTAACTTTACCTTCACCTTACCTGTGGGTAAAGTTAGCCTAACTTTACCTGTAGGTAATTTTGAGAATACGGCCCCTGCACCCGTATTCATAAAAGTGCAAGCTCGGCTTTTTATCCGAGCTTTGGGCAAGCCCGGCTTAAAATCCCGGCTTTTCGTATTCATAAAACCAAGCTCGGCTTTTTATCCAGGCTTTTTGGTATTCATAAAAGCTGGGATAAAAAGCCGAGCTTATGGTATTCATAAAAATCAAGCTCGGATTATAATCCCGGCTTCCATGTATATTGTACTGATTTTTTCATTAAGAATAAAAAGCTCGGATAAAAAACCATACTTGAACAAGTCTGAATTAAACAAAAAGCTCGAATAAAAATCCAAGCTTGCGCATAAGCCTAGCTTTTTATCCTGGCTTTTTCAAGCCAGACTTACGGATAAAACGCCGAGCTTTTTATCTCGACTTTTATGAATACCGGCCCTGAGCTCTGAGTCTAAGCGCTAAGCCTAAGCACTAAGCCTAAGCCTAAGCTAAGCCTAAACCTCCTAAGAAGCATCAAAAATAAGTTTACCACACTAAAAAAACCTCAACTAGCTTCATAATTTAAAAAATTTCGTAGATATAGCCCGATGTTTGTACGGAACCTTACTTGTCTTGTAACGCTTCAATCAGCCTGGTCCAGGTAGCTTCAGAAAAAGTTTTGTAACTTTTCAAAGCCTAACCCGATTTTCAAAATTTTTTCAGCATTTTGTAGCTCAGAAGTTGCTCTTTCAATGCTCAGCAGGATTTTATTTCATGGAGTATTTTTACCTAAATCTAATTTTGCGCAAAAATTTTCATGTAAAGTTTAATTTTCGGACAAAGTTTGATTTCCAGCTAAAGCTTATATACATCCTACAAACTTCTAACCTAGCCTATTCGAAAGAGCGTTCAATTTTGACCCCCCCTGGGTTTGGGGGGTCAAAATGTATTGGTATGGTAAAGTTTTACTTTTTGTACTTTTTTTCATAAGTTCTGAGGTAACCCCCGATTCCCGGAGCGCCCCCTTAAGGTGGCGCTCAGGGGAACCGACTTTGGCGTTTAATTTTTTTCACCGACATTTTTGACCATAATGTCTTGAAGGAAAGTTGTTCAGAATGAAAAGAGCTTTCATTTGATGTGCATATTGCGATAAAATTTTTTTTAAATATTTTTTGGACGATTTTGTAGCGGCAGCATAAAAATTTTTGTTTTAATATAAAATGATTACTCATATCACTGCAATACGCGGTTTCTTAGCTTTAAAATGATGTATTAAACATAAGAATACGTTAAAGCTTTGCTGAGTTATTTAGCCGGGAAAATAGCAAATAAAAAATGAAAAACCTAAAAAGCTGATAAATCTTCGAAAATGTCAAATTTTTGATTTAATTTCCTAAAAAATTGAGTATGGCTTTTGGTAACTTTTTTAACGGAACTATGCAGGCCTAGGAAAGGTCTAATTTTTTAAAAAGTGAAACGTGTGCGCAAACCTCACATTTTTGCGCAGCGAAGTCTACTACTTTTTTTTGATCTAGCTCCCTGCTACCAATTGGGATCGAGTTGAAATTTTGCACAATGAAAAAAGAGTATAAATGCAGACGTCGAATTTTTTCGATTTTTAATTTTTGGCTCCCAGCACTTTTTGTAGCCGCTCAAACACAGCTGATTTTGGAAAAATCGATTTTTTGAAAAATCAATAATCAAAATCGAAAATCAAAGACATTTGACGTCTAGATTTTTGAAAGATCTTTTTATCGATACCAAGATTGTCAAAATCGGTTGAAGTTTCGCTGAGCTAGGTCAAAAACAAAATTAGTGTGAATAGAAAATTTGACATGGTCATAAAATTTGACACATTCACATTAAAGTGCTGAACTGTATTGTAAATAGGTTTTTTTGAAGTCTCTTTGATGTACAATTAAAGTGCTATTGCTACTTAT
This sequence comes from Trissonchulus sp. WLG1_4, assembly GCA_030248245.1. Classification (NCBI taxonomy): domain Eukaryota; kingdom Metazoa; phylum Nematoda; class Enoplea; order Enoplida; family Ironidae; genus Trissonchulus; species Trissonchulus sp. WLG1_4. The sequence goes on along the minus strand of JASANF010016302.1, from coordinate 10,386 downwards.
TGCAAGAGCTTAGCGCCGAACATGAGTTTTGTTGCTGAGCGCTACCATAAGTCCCAAAACACCAAATACTTGGCTTCTAGGGGCTGCCGCCGCCAGACCCCTGCAACTACTGCAGTTCCCGTTTTGTACTTTTTCAAGCAAAACTGCATCCTTGTATATAGTGTTTTTCAGCATGCTAAAATTTAAAACTATGCTTAGCTTCCCAGCAAAATACCGACATTGACGTGATATTTAAGTTCTATTTGAGACCGCACTGTAAAGCGTGCATATTGAATAATTTTCAGATGCCCAGACACCACGGCCAAACCCATAGTTATTTAAGGTCCCAGCTCCCAGAATTTATAAGTTAAACTCAACTTTCGCAAACTCTTAAATTCAAGGGAATTCAGGGAACCATTCAAGATTCAACCCATTCAGGGGATTCATTCAACCCAGGGAATTAAAGATGGGCGGCATTCCCCCTCTCCCGAAATTTCTCCTTTTTGTTTTTATTCCGGTCCTTTATTTTGGTCCTCCCTTTTGTTTTTATTGCCCGGTTGAACAAAATTTCCGATACGTCTCCAACTGTTCAAATCTGGCCTATAAAAGTTTCCCAAATTTTTCCAGGGGTCTGCCGCTCCCAGACTCCTGCGACTTGTGGCCTTGTGGTCTTCCATTTTGAATTTTTATTCTTAAGTTTCCATTTCTATGTGAAATATTGAAGAAATGCATTTTAACCCGTTACAAAAAATCAAAAAATTCACCACGAAATTTTTTTCTAGGTACGCCATCGCTTGCAGATAGGGTTGAAAATTTTTCAAAAAAATTTATAAAGCCCCAAAATTGTAATTGGGGACGGCCAGTGCCATAATAAAGTGATTTTCACCTAAAACACACTTCTGCGCACTTTTTTTCAAAATGACGCAAAAAAATTTGGGCATGTGCGTCAGACGACGCAAAATTTTTGACGAAAAAAAACACTGACATACATATATAAACACCATGCATAACAGCAATATACAGAGCATACATATATACGTTTGTAGTACAAAAGTCAGAAAAAATACACATCAGTTGCAGCTTATATTTTAAAAGTACAGAGAGGTCCACACGTTGCAGCCTTTTTTTGAAAATATCTAATGACGACGGCGCACTAACTACAGACTCTGGCAGAAAGTTCCACACATTTACGATTCGATGGCTGAAAAAATATTTGCGTACGTCTAGTTTGCATAAACTAAGGTGGTTTCAGTTTTTTTTGAATGACCACGCGTACAATGCAAAGGTTCATGTAGTGAGAAGAAACTAGCGAAATTTAAATTTTCCAACCCGTTAATAATTTTGTAGCAATAAATCAGGTCAAAATGTAGTCTACGTAGCTCCAGTGTAACCATTTCAAGTTCTGCAAGTCTAGTGCTATAGGACAAATTTGTTAAACCTGGGGCCTATTCCTTTACCGGATTAAACGGACTGGACTTATTTTAGTCCGAGGTTTTGGAATGACAAGTCGGACTGAACGGACTAAACGGACTAAACGGTTTAAAATAAGTCAGTGGCTTAATTTTAGTCCGAACCCATTCCTAAACTACCACCGGATTAAACTTTTTAGTCCGATCCCATTCCTAACTGCCACCGATTAAACTCTCAGCTGGACTAAAAATAGTCCGATTAAAAAATTTCCGTTCTTAAACCGGATTTAAATAAGTCCTTGTAGTCCACTCGTTGCATTTTACTTGGAGTTTTGGTCCGCGTTCTGTTACGCGGATTAAACGGACTTAACTTCCCGGTGCCCCCCAATTATTCGCTTGCTACTTATGACTATCTTAACCGATTTGGACGATCTATCAACTTGTAGCTGAATAATTGGGCTATTTTATGGTGTATTTTAATTATCTGTTTAAAAAACGTATTTCAAAAAAATTTTGTCAAAATTGCTTTTTTTGGTCAATTTTTAACAAATTCTTGTCAAAAATCAAAATTTTTTTTCAAAAAAGTTTTTAAAAAGATTTTGGATATGCTATTTAAATTATAAAATTTCAAAAAATTTAATTAATTTGCTCAAGTCGGATTCAAAATCCAACCAGGAGTGGTCAAGGCGAACGCTCTAACCACTCGGCTATGCCGGCCTGAACGATAACGTGCTAAATAGTCTTGGTAATTCTTCCGTATACGCACACTCTGCACTGAGTGAGAGTGAGTGAGTATGCATCATCTTCCGTATAGGAACACCCACTTTAAACTCAGGCCGTAAGTTTAGTTTAAACTAAATTTGCCGTCAGTCCAAAATGTATCATCTTCCGTATACGCACACCCCCAGTTTCCCCTACGTTAATTGTTCATTGGTACTGGCGCCTGTAATTAAACAGGTGTCCAAACTTAATGAACATAAATAGAAATCAAATCGCGCCAAACCTATGCATAATAGGACGCAAACACCATAAATGCGGATTTTGAAAATGGTTTCTCAATCATAACTATATAACACTCTGATAAAAAAAGACAAAAGTTCTTACTTAGACATAGTCTCAATAAAGTTACACTTTTGTACAAAGTTTGGTACAATTTGATTCTAAGGGGGGGTTTTGTTTTTTTTTTTTTTTTGCGACCCAGGTGGTTTATTTTATTAGGATTAAAACGATACATGTATTTGTGTATGCTTCCTTTATGCATTTTTTTTTTTGTGGGGTGGTTTAGGTTTGGCGCGATTTATTTGCTATTCCTTCCCTTATGTTCATAAGTTTGGACGCCTGTTTAATTACAGGCGCCAGTACCAATGAACAATTAACGTAGTGGAAACTGGGGGTGTCGTATACGGAAGATGATACATTTTGGGCTGGAGGCAAATTTAGTTTAAACTAAATTCCCAGCCAGAGTTTAAAGTGGGTGTTCTTATACGGAAGATGATGCATACTCACTCACTCTCACTCAGTGCAGAGTGTGCGTATACGGAAGAATTTGCCCAACTTGTAGCACGTTATCGTTCAGGCCGGCATAGCCGAGTGGTTGAGCATTTCGCCTTGACCACTCCTGGTTGGATTTTGAATCCGACTTGAGCAAATTAATTAAATTTTTTGAAATTTTATAATTTAAATAGCATATCCAAAATCTTTTAAAAACTTTTTTTTGAAAAAAATTTTGATTTTTGACAAGAATTTGCTTAAAGTTGACCAAAAAAAGCAATTTTGACAAAATTTTTTTGAAATACGTTTTTTAAACAGATAATTAAAATACACCATAAAATAGCCCAATTATTCAGCTACAAGTTGATAGATCGTCCAAATAGGTTAAGATAGTCATAATACAAGCGAATAATTGGGGGCACCGGGAAGTTAAGTCCGTTTAATCCGCGTAACAGAACGCGGACCAAAACTCCAAGTAAAATGCAACGAGTGGACTACAAGGACTTATTTAAATCCGGTTTAAGACAGAAATTTTTTAATCGGACTATTTTTAGTCCAGCTGAGAGTTTAATCGGTGGCAGTTAGGAATGGGATCGGACTAAAAAGTTTAATCCGGTGGTAGTTTAGGAATGGGTTCGGACTAAAATTAAGCCGCTGACTTATTTTAAACCGTTTAGTCCGTTTAGTGCGGTTCAGTCCGACTTGTCATTCCAAAACCTCGGACTAAAATAAGTCCAGTTCGTTTAATCCGGTAAAGGAATAGGCCCCAGGTTTAACAAATTTGTCCTATAGCACTAGACTTGCAGAACTTGAAATGGTTACACTGGAGCTACGTAGACTACATTTTGACCTATTTTATTGCTACAAAATTATTAACGGGTTGGAAAATTTAAATTTCGCTAGTTTCTTCTCACTACATGAACCTTTGCATTGTACGCGTGGTCATTCAAAAAAAACTGAACCACCTTAGTTTATGCAAACTAGACGTACGCAAATATTTTTCCAGCCATCGAATCGTAAATGTGTGGAACTTTCTGCCAGAGTCTGTAGTTAGTGCGCCGTCGTCATTAGATATTTTCAAAAAAAGGCTGCAACGTGTGGACCTCTCTGTACTTTTAAAATATAAGCTGCAACTGATGTGTATTTTTTCTGACTTTTGTACTACAAACGTATATATGTATGCTCTGTATATTGCTGTTATGCATGGTGTTTATATATGTATTCAGTGTTTTTTTTCGTCAAAAATTTTGCGTCGTCTGACGCACATGCCCAAATTTTTTTGCGTCATTTTGAAAAAAAGTGCGCAGAAGTGTTTTTAGGTGAAAATCACTTTATTATGGCACTGGCCGTCCCCAATTAAAATTTTGGGGCTTTATAAATTTTTTTTGAAAAATTTTCAACCCTATCTGCAAGCGATGGCGTACCTAGAAAAAAATTTCGTGGTGAATTTTTTGATTTTTTGTAACGGGTTAAAATGCATTTCTTCAATATTTCACATAGAAATGGAAACTAAGAATAAAAATTCAAAATGGAAGACCACAAGGCCACAAGTCGCAGGAGTCTGGGAGCGGCAGACCCCTGGAAAAATTTGGGAAACTTTTATAGGCCAGATTTGAACAGTTGGAGACGTATCGGAAATTTTGTTCAACCGGGCAATAAAAACAAAAGGGAGGACCAAAATAAAGGGACCGGAATAAAAACAAAAAGGAGAAATTTCGGGAGAGGGGGAATGCCGCCCTCTTTAATCCCTGGGTTGAATGAATCCCCTGAATGGGTTGAATCTTGAATGGTTCCCTGAATTCCCTTGAATTTAAGAGTTTGCGAAAGTTGAGTTTAACTTATAAATTCTGGGAGCTGGGACCTTAATAACTATGGGTTTGGCCGTGGTGTCTGGGCATCTGAAAATTATTCAATATGCACGCTTTACAGTGCGGTCTCAAATAGAACTTAAATATCACGTTATTGTAGCTATTTTGCTGAGAAGCTAAGCAGAGTTTTTAATTTTAGCAGGCTGAAAAACTTTACAAGGTTGCAGTTTTGCTTGAAAAGTACAAAACGGAAACTGCAGTAGTTGCAGGGGGCAGCCACTAGAAGCCAAGTATCTGGTATTTTGGGACTTATGGTAACGCTCAGCAACAAAAATCATGTTCGGCGCTAAGCTCTTGCAATAAGTAGCAATAGCACTTTTTAATTGTACATCAAAGAGAATTTCAAAAAAACTGCTATTTGCAATACAGTTCAGCACTTTAATGTGAATGTGTCAAATTTTATGACCATGTGGAATTTTTCTATTCACACTAATTTTGTTTTTGACCTAGCTCGACGAAACTTCAACCGATTTTGACAATCTTGGTATCGATAAAAAGATCTTTCAAAAATCTAGACGTCAAATGTCTTTGATTTTCGATTTTGATTATTGATTTTTCAAAAAATCGATTTTTCCAAAATCAGCTGTGTTTGAGCGGCTACAAAAAGTGCTCGGAGCCAAAAATTAAAAATCGAAAAAATTCGACGTCTGCATTTATACTCTTTTCATTGTGCAAAATTTCAACTCGATCCCGAATTGGTAGCAGGGAGCTAGATCAAAAAAAAGTAGTAGACTTCGCTGCGCAAAAATGTGAGGTTTGCGCACACGTTTCACTTTTTAAAAAATTAGACCTTTCCTAGGCCTGCATAGTTCCCATTTAAAAAACTTACCAAAAGCCATACTCAATTTTTTCAGGAAATTAAATCAAAAATTTTGACATTTTCGAAGATTTATCAGCTTTTTACGTTTTTCATTTTTTATTTGCTATTTTCCCGGCTAAATAACTCAGCAAAGCTTTAACGTATTCTTATGTTTAATACATCATTTTAAAGCTAAGAAACCGCGTATCCCAGTGATATGAGTAATCATTTTATATTAAACAAAAATTTTTATGCTGCCGCTACAAATCGTACAAAAATATTTTTAAAAAAAATTTTATCGCAATATATAAATGAAAGCTCTTTTCATTCTGAACAACTTTCTCAGACATTATGGTCAAAAATGTCGGTGAAAAAATTAAACGCAGAAGTGAGATTGCTGAGCACCACCTAAGGGGGCGCTCCGGGAATCAGGGTTTGCCTCAGAACTTATGAAAAAAAAGTACAAAAAGTAAAACTTTACCATACCAATACATTTTGACCCCCCAAACCCAGGGGGGGTCAAAATTGAACGCTCTTTCGAATAGGCTAGGTTAGAAGTTTGTAGGATGTATATAAGCTTTAGCTGGAAATCAAACTTTGTCCGAAAATTAAACTTTACATGAAAATTTTTGCGCAAAATTAGATTTAGGTAAAAATACTCCATGAAATAAAATCCTGCTGAGCATTGAAAGAGCAACTTCTGAGCTACAAAATGCTGAAAAAATTTTGAAAATCGGGTTAGGCTTTGAAAAGTTACAAAACTTTTTCTGAAGCTACCTGGACCAGGCTGATTGAAGCGTTACAAGACAAGTAAGGTTCCGTACAAACATCGGGCTATATCTACGAAATTTTTTAAATTATGAAGCTAGTTGAGGTTTTTTTAGTGTGGTAAACTTATTTTTGATGCTTCTTAGGAGGTTTAGGCTTAGCTTAGGCTTAGGCTTAGTGCTTAGGCTTAGCGCTTAGACTCAGAGCTCAGGGCCGGTATTCATAAAAGTCGAGATAAAAAGCTCGGCGTTTTATCCGTAAGTCTGGCTTGAAAAAGCCAGGATAAAAAGCTAGGCTTATGCGCAAGCTTGGATTTTTATTCGAGCTTTTTGTTTAATTCAGACTTGTTCAAGTATGGTTTTTTATCCGAGCTTTTTATTCTTAATGAAAAAATCAATAAAATATACATGGAAGCCGGGATTATAATCCGAGCTTGATTTTTATGAATACCATAAGCTCGGCTTTTTATCCCAGCTTTTATGAATACCAAAAAGCCTGGATAAAAAGCCGAGCTTGGTTTTATGAATACGAAAAGCCGGGATTTTAAGCCGGGCTTGCCCAAAGCTCGGATAAAAAGCCGAGCTTGCACTTTTATGAATACGGGTGCAGGGGCCGTATTCTCAAAATTACCTACAGGTAAAGTTAGGCTAACTTTACCCACAGGTAAGGTGAAGGTAAAGTTAATTCTGCCGGTAAAGGTAAAGTTAAATTTGAAAACAAGGTTGACGTCGACGGTTAAGGTTAAAAATTTGCACAATACATTAACTTTAGCTGCGAAACAAGATAAAACACTTTTCGTGCCCGAATATTAAAGATAACCTTAGCCATCACGTTGGCTTTAGTCATTGTTTGAGAATACGACTTTACCTTTACCTTACCTGTGGGTAAAGTTAGCCTAACTTTACCTGCAGGTAATTTTGAGAATTCGGCCCCTGGCTTAGGCTTAGTGCTTAGGCTGAGGCTTAGTGCTCACGATTAACTTCGTTGTGTGTGAACAAAAAATTAGTCTTAGTTTTGCTGCATCAAATAAACGGACTTTTGCTACTGTGGAAAAATGAATAAAGCTGAACTTTAAAACCGAAATTGCCCGTCAGCGTGAGCTTGGTTGTGAGCATTAGGGAAGTTTTGAATTAGATATGAGGCATTAGAATTTATTGTAACGCCGTATTTATGCCTTAAATGTGATATTTTTTTGGGGAAAATGTTTAATAGACATCTGCTGCGCAAAAAAGTATACAAGTTTGAATTTTAAATTCATTTTAAGTAAGTTCATTTCGCCTATTTTATAATTGAAAAAATCAACATTTTCTGACTGATATAATGAGCGAGCTGGTCTTATTTTGCCAGAATTAGCCCCAATATGACGAAAAATTAAGATTTTCGACAACATTTGAATTTTGTGGAAAAGCTGAAAATTAACATTTTTTCGCTTGGAAACTGCTAAAAATGAACTCAGCGCATGCGAAAACCTATAAAAACTTTTTTTTACGCTGAAAAAATATTTGTTTGAATTCCCCCCCCCCTGCCGAAGATGCACCCTTAAGGTGGCGCTCCTGAAATGTGGGTTTTGGTCACTATTTTAAAAACGAGCAAAAATAAACATGCATCGTAAGAACAAAAGTTGATCAGAAGCGAATTTCCTTCAATTTGATGTACATATCACACAAAATTTTTTTTGAACATTTTTGAGCAAATTTCGTCAAGAAAAACAGATTTTCACGGAATTGCCTTCACAAGCCAGTGCATTTACACGTATGTAATGAATTTTAAATCCTGAAAAACACTAGCAGTTGTGTTTTACTGAAACGTAATTAAAGATTTTTGGTGTTTTATTGAGTGTGGTATAATTTTTTTGTGAATTAACGCAATGCTTTCTGCATGAGACAGAAATATATTCGTGCGTGAATACAAACGCAAATTTTCGGCTTGCGATTTTAAAAAAATTGGCTCAACGAAAAAAGTTAAAATTTGGCACGTAAATGCACCTTGTCATCTTCGAGCGGTCGCAAAATTTGATTTTTGGCAAATCGATAGTCTGTTAAAAAATTTAGCCAAATTTATGTTTTTCAAAAATCGCGATTTTACTGTTTTTCAATATATCAATCATATTCATCAAAAATGACTTTTTGCGACCGCTTGATCACGTTGAGGCGAGCAAAATGAGCTATTGATTGTGCAACAGCTACTTACTTGCGAAGAGAAATCGCAAGCCGAAAAGTCACTCGCGCTTGGTCTGCAGTGAATGCTAATTTGCATCAATCAACTTCATTTTTTGTCGCCCGGCATTCTTTTACACCAGCTTGCCATTGTGTATCTAAATTTAGCCGAAATATTTAAGCTTTTTAAAAAGTCACGCTTCAGGAGCGCCTCCTTGGGGCCGATTCATACTTAGGGCCGTATGTCCGTTCAGCCAACAAAATGACGAAATAATGACGTCACATACGCTGGCTTATTCACTGCACTAGGCTGCTAGTGACGTCATTCTGCAGGCTGAACGGACATACGGCTGTAAGTATAAATCGAGCCTTAAGGGGTGCAGTGCCGCGAAAGCAGTCGACTTTGCGCGACTATAAAACTTTTTTCACTGAAAGATAGGTCATTTTTCCTTATATATTCTAAAAATATGTTTCAAGGCAAATATTATATATGTGCCAAGTTTGAGAAAAAAATTGATGCTGCATACAGTTAGCAGTGAAGTCGCAAAGTCGGAAAAATGACGTTTTCAAAACCTATTCACATTCCCATGTTTTCGTCACATTTATCAATTTTTCTGTCCAGATTCTTTACACAAAGTAAAAGCACATATGCTCTAGTTTATGCACACAAAATTTAGTGCAAATTGCTCGAGCGGTTGTGGAGTAATGCCTGTTTGAACTGTGAAACTGTGCATAACCTGTCAAAAACTCACGGCGGATTGAGGGTGAATTGTTTAAAAAGTAGACACTTATTTTGAAATCAAAAGAAAAACGAACCTTCATTTTTCATTTTTCTTGATTGTCGCAAAAAGTTATTCGTCAAAACATTACATGTACTTCACAAGCTGGCCAATCTGATATCTGGCTGGATTTTTTGAACTTTTATGTCTCTATTGTAGTATGTTCTGGCTCACCAATGGTGATTGGTTAAAAATAGTGGTAGATATTGGTAGTCTAGTGTCTGGCAGTATTCTTGACACCATATGGCATTTCACTAGTTTCTCGGTGAACGTACAATTTCAAAGCAAAAAGTTCTCATTTTGCAGCCTATGAGCAAAACTGTTTTGGCGACACTACCACCTTAAGGGGGTAAACTAGCGGGAAGGCACGTGATTTAGCACGACTATAAAACTTTTTCTGTGAAAGATAGGTCATCGTTCTTTATATATTCTAAAAATATGTCAAATATTTTTGCCAAGTTTCAGAAAAATTGATGCAGCATACAGTTAGCAGTGAAGTCGCAAAGTCGGAAAAATGACGTTTTGAAAACCTATTCACATTCGATAATTTCGTCACAATAAAAAACTTTTTGTTTAAGTTCTTTACACAAAGTAAAAGCACATATGCTCTAGTTTATGCACACAAAATTTGGAGCAATGAAGTCGTTGTGGAGTAATGCCTGTTTGAACTGCTGAAACTGTGCGTAACCTGTAAGGTACTCACAGCAATAATTATAAGTTGTGAAAAATTTACACACTTATTTTGAAATCAAAAGAAAAACGAAGCTTCAATTTTCATTTTTCTTATTTGTGGCAAAAAATGGTCCATCAAAACATTACATGTACTTCACAAGCTGGCCAATCTGATATCTGGCTTGATTTTTTGAACTTTTATGTCTCTATTGTGTGATGTCTGGCTCACAAATGGTGATTGGTTAGAAATAATGGTAGATAATGGTAGTCTAGTGTCTGGCAGTATTTATTTGACACCATATGGCATTTCAGTAGTTTCTCAGTGAACGTACAATTTCAAATCAAAAAGTTGTCATTTTGCAGCCTATGAGCAAAACTGCTTTGGCGACACTACCACCTTAAGGCCGATTCACACGCTGCGATTTTGCCGCTGCGATTTTAACGCGAAACGCAAGACGCAGGGTG